>CAUYUJ010011023.1:0-25137 GCA_963575745.1 Prorocentrum cordatum | reverse complement strand
TTCGACCCCCCCCCCTCGAACTCGAAAACCGGGGGGGGTCACTACCGGTTCTAACACCCCCCCCCCTCGAAAACCGATGGGTGCGGACAGTGGTGGGGACGGTGGTGGTGGGGGCAGTGGTGAGGGGACAGCGGGACAGTGGTGGGGACAGTGGGACAGTGGTGGGGACGGTAGTGGTGGGGACAATGGTGAGGACAATGGTGGGAACAGTGGGGACAGTGGTGGGGACGGTGGTGGTGGGGACAGTGGTGTGGGGACAGTGGGAATGTGGTGGAAACAGTAGGACAGTGGAGGGTACAGTGGTGGTGGGGACAGTGGTGAAGGCGGTGGCGAGGACGGCGGTGGGACAATGGGACAGAGGTACAGTGGGGACAGTGGTGGGGACAGTGGGGACAGTGGTGGGAACAGTGGGACAGCTCAGTGGTTCGAACCGGTAGTGACCCCCCCTCTGCTTTTCGAAGGGGGGGGGGAACCGGTAGTGACCCCACCCGGTTTTCGAGTTCGAAAGGGGGGGGGGGGCGGGGGGAGGGGTTGGGGAGGGGGGGTTTTGCCGGGGAAAAAGGGGGCGGGGGGGAGGGGTTCCAGCAGGGGGGGGGGGGGGATTTTCGGAGAGGGGGGGGGGGGGCGGGCTCCGGAGGAAAAGGGCGGCAATTTTCCACAGTAAAGCTGCGATGGATCACGCTCTCTCCAATTTTTAGTCTTTGGTGCCAAACCCAACCGCGGTTCTTCTTGTTCGCCGGATTCGCGTTGTGCAGACCTGTGCGCGAATATGTAAGCGTTTGCAAGCTCAGAGAAATGGTGTTTCCTGTTATTGTCCGAAACGGTGTCTGAAGCATTTCCGCTTGGATCAAGAATTCGCAATCAAATATGCACCAGCGGGAATTTCGAGACCCAAGACGGCCTTAGAGTTTCCCCCGACGGCCCAACATACCCCGCAGAAGATTCGCACCCATTTTGGCTCAGATCGTCCTGGCTGACGAGTTTGGTCGAGTTTCCGTTTGTCTCTCAGGCGCCCACATCCGTCGCGTTCGAAGTACAAAACACCACGGCGGGGCGTCACTATCCGCCCTCATGCCAGGCCGCGCCTTCACAATGCGGGCGGCCACGCTTCTGAGCCTCGTGGGATTGCCCAGCAGCTCCACAGGGCTGCCGCCGCCGATGCTTGCGCAGCAGCGGTGAAGGAGGAGGACGATGACGTCACGAAAATGGAGGACACCGTCCAGCGGAGGGTCCGGACACCCAGCCCGATGCCCAGCCCGATGCCCCTCCCAGTCGGGTCGGTGCCACTCAATTGTGACAGCGGTATATATCTTAATTCTGGCGGGTGTTGCAGTAACGGCATCAATAGTTGCCTGCCCGCGCAAAGTGTTTTACTGGTGTCGTGTAAAACTGGCACCGACGGCGCTGAGCTTTGCCAGTGCTCCTGCAGCGACAGCAGCAACAGCAGGTAGGCGTTTTGCATGAACTGGCTCTATGTCGTAGGTGGTGGTCAGATGAGCGTGACACAGGGAACAATCCCACGTTTACAAGTTTAGCTTCTGGCAAAGAGGCGTCGCCTACATCGCGAGTCCATATTGTGTGGGCCGCGGCGCCATCTACCAGAATGGGAAGGGAATTCGTTCTTCACATCGGTTGGGTGGCGGCAGCTGGACCGATTATTCTTGATAGTGACATCATATATGCCTCTGCGTGCGTGACGGCAGTTCTCTCTCGCACGTGCGATCTTGGCCACGTCAGGGAGAGGGAAAGAGAGCCCCCCCAAGAAGGCCCCGAGAGGGGCCCGAGACGGGGCAAGAAGGGGGTTTCCAAGACGGTTCCAAGAAACCTCTCAAACAACGCAAGATCCCCCCAACCCCAGGAATGCCCCACTGGCCCCAAAGCAACCCCAAGACGGCACGCGGGCGCTCCAAGAGGGCCCAAGAGGCCCACAAGATGCCATAAGACGCCGCGACAGAGCCTTGGGAGACGGCGGCAGGTGGATTCCAGCAGCACCGCACGCCATAGCAGCATGGCAGATCACGTCCTACAAGCCCAGTTGACACAAGCGGCACCTCTCGTTCCGGTCCGATTAGCTAGGGGGGGGAACCTCGTCGACCACGCTGTGCGGGCGTTGGGCGCCCCGCCCCTTCCCCCGCCCGCGCGCCCCCTGGGTGTCGAGGTCCAGCCGCGCCTGCCGTGCTTTGCGAGCCTGAAACGGCTGTTGGCCCCACCCCGAGCGCTCTCCGTGCGTTGCCGATGAGTGTCACGCCTGCCGCGCGTTGCGATCCGAAGCGGACAGCGTCTCCCGCCGCACCCGCCCCATGTCTAGCCTCGGGGAGAGAGAGAGAGAGAGAGAGAGAGAGAGAGAGAGAGAGAGAGAGAGAGAGAGAGAAAAAAAAAAAGAGAGAGAGAGAGAGAGAGAGAGAGAGAGAGAGAGAGAAAGCCACACCAGTCGCGCAGACGAAGCGCCCGCGTTTGCTGCGCTCTGCGAGCCCGCGCCGCATGCCCCCCGCCCCCCACCATCACCACAACCACTTGTTGAACGCCAGCGGCGCAGAGGGTCCTCAAACGCCTTCGGCGGCGAGAATGTACACTACCCTCATGCCTCGTTGATGGGTGAGGCTGCTTCGCTTGTGGGTTTTGCAAAATGCAAGCAGCGGCATGAGTGCAACTGCAAGCACAGCGTTCAAAGAAGGTGGGCGCATGGGGAAAAGCAACCAAGTCAATCACCAACGCGCACAATAATCACCCGATGGACCAAGGTGACGCAAGGACGCACATTGATGGGGGCGTCACCACCCTAGCCTCTCACGAGAACGGCGCTCAGAGGAGACGAACCGCACTCATGAAAGCGTGCAACAAGACACCGATCGAATGCAGTAAAGAGCGCTTGGGGATATATGCGACGTTGTAGCGGGTGCCAGGCCAGACGCAGCTTAGCATCCCAACGATCCACGCGGCGACGCCCCTTAGACGCTGCAGAGCTGGTGAGCATTGCGCATCGCAGCCAAATTATATCAAAAACACCAACGGTCCATTAAATCGCCGCCGTCGCATGTAATCGCTGCTGCGCCAATGGCGCGACCAAGCGAGCCACCGCCACCCCCACCACCAACAACAGCAAGCATTTCAATACTGTTCGCCTTTATTTGCGCGCGAGTCGTTGGAAGAGTCTATCCTGAACCTTCGCTACCCGCCCTCTTCGTCTTCGACTGACCCCCTCTGGGGGGCATATCTTCATAGCCTGCCTGGCGTAGTTGGCGCAGCCCACGCATGGAACGAGGAGGGGCGCAACGCATGAGCGAATAGAAGAAGCGCGGGGAATAAAGGGAGGGGTAAGAAGGAGACGAAGGAATGGAATATAAAATGGGCAGTGACGTGGGAAAGGTGGAGAGAGAGTGAGAGAGAGAGAGAGAGAGAGAGAGAGAGAGAGAGAGAGAGAGAGAGAGAGAGAGAGAGAGAGAGCAAGAAAGAAAAACATATCGGGAGAGAGGGAGCCAGAGAGGGAGCCAGAAAGAGAGGGGGAGAGAGAGAGAGAGAGAGAGAGAGAGAGAGAGAGAGAGAGAGAGAGAGAGAGAGAGAGAGAGAGAGAGAGAACCAACGAAAAGAAACAACAAAGAGTGCGATGGACTCGAGAAAACAACCGGCGGATACCGAAGCGGGCGCTTCGGGGCGGGGCCGAACAGGCGGACATGGCGAAAAGGGTGGGCAGACCTTGACAGGCGGCCGGGGCGGGTTGCGCTTGAAAGCGGGCGGGTAGGTTTCCCAGAGAGGGAAAGGGCAGGTCCTCACGGGAGAGGCGGATGGGGTTGCCACTGAAGCGGGATTCTTCATCTTATTGTCAGGAAGTCTCAAGGGAGAGTGAGATTCATGAGAGAATTTCGAGGAAGTCTCCAGCGAGAGCTCGATTCCTGAGTGTCGGGAGCACGGCGCTTGAGTAAATTTAATGGAAGTCCCAAGCGAGAGCGCGATGATTGCATAGATTGCAGGGAAGTGTCAGTCGGGAACGCGGCTCCTGAGGAAAAGCAGAGGAAGTCTCAAGCGAATGGAGAGGGGGTACCTTTGCATGTTCTGTTTGTCTTGGCCGACGAAGGGCCTCGTGTTCTCGCGGGGCGTTCTTTTGGCCTGCGGTCGATTGTAATCACGTGCCGCTCGTCAATCTCCCTCCCCCCCTTCCTCCCTCATCCACCTCCTTCCGCCTCCCATCCGTAGCCATGTTGGCTCAAGGCTGATGCTTTGGCGGGCTGAGCCCGCATTGGCATTCACGGACGCCGCTATTCCGCGGCAGTGCCAGGACGCTTGCGTCCGACAGAGTTTCTTGCCTACGCCGAGGAGTTGGGCTCCCTCACTTAGTGTGTTCCTGCATTCATGGGAGGCAAGAAGTATGGCCGCGCCTGGAGTCGTTGCGAGGGCTGTCAGAACTCGATCTGGAACACCAAGCTCATCGCTCAAGATTGCGTCTGCCAGTGTGGACACACAGTCCAGCTGTGGGCGCCTTGGAACTCCGTGGCCAGGCACGAGAACGATACCTCCAACACCTATGAGAAGAAGCTGCGCGACCTCCTCAAGGCGGATCTTCCCCCTGCCGTGGCAACGGCGATCCAGACGGAGTTGCAGCAGGCGAAGAAGCCGCCGCCCACGGACGCTTGGGAGGCGGCGCAGAAGGCCAAGCAGGAGCTACGCAAGACCGAGCAGGCCACTCAGAAGGCGGCGATGGGAGTGCTACGGGCCCGCGCCGACCTCGAGTCGGCCTCAGAGGCGCACGCGTCCAAGGTGGAGCAGCAGGCGATGGCGGAGCTCGCCTACCAGAAGGCGCTCTCCACGCTGCAGACGGAACAGGCACGCGATGCACCTCAGCGGAACAAGCTCATTATCGACTACGACATTTTCGAGACCGCAGACCCTGCGGACATGGATGAGAACGAGCGCAAGACTTTCATGGAGTACAAGAAGGAGTTCGACACCGCCAGGCCACAGCTCGAGTCGGCGGTGCAGAAGCTACAGAACCTCATGGAGTCCATCAAGCGCTTCGACCAGGAGCGGGTCGCCAAGAGGAGACGCCAGGAGGGAGGCGATGAGGCGCCATCGGTCGAGGCAGGCCGCGGCGGCGGCGCTGGCGCCCCACCTGCCATGCCTGCGACCCCTGGGGCGGGTTCAGCCCCGGCGCCCGTGCCCCCTCAGCCCCCGCTGGACGGCGAGTGGCTCAAGTCGCTCTCCGAAGACTCGCTGCGCCAGGCTGCCGAGACCTCCAAGACCAAGGCTGCTGGCTTGGCTGCTGGCGCTGGTGCTCCTGCTCAGCCAGAGCGGGGGTAGTGAGGCCAGCCCCGTCACCGCGCAGCCGATTGTGGAAGAGGCCCAGCTGTTCTTTTCGAACATCACTGAATGGGGCCCTCAGGCTGAGCGGTGGGTGGCGCCCACTGGCAAGCGCTATCAGCTACTGGCCTTGGTCGAGACACACATATCGCAGGCCAAACAGCAGCATGAGTTTCTTAAGATTGACAAGGATGATTGGAGATCCTCCAAATGCTATGCAATGCCGACGGATCGATCTGCAGAGGGCACCACGGGCGGAGAGATGGTTCTAGCTCGCAAATCGGTGGCTGCTTCCACCTTCGACGCTATGAGACACCAGAGCCGCCAGCTGCATGCAGTTGACCCGTGTCATGGCTTCGCCCCGATGACGTGGCATCGCAAGACAGGCAATTTGGTCGTGATAGCCTTTTATATCGAACCGCACCACTCGATTACGGGCCCAGTTCATGAGCGGATGGTTGCACTCACCGCGTTTTTGGACATGCTGGCGGACCCTTGGATTGTATTAGCAGATTGGAATATGTCGCCGTCTCAACTGGCTGACAGCGGCTACCCTGAGGAGCGGGGTGGCTCCATTCTGGTGGCCCTTGGTTCTGCAACGTGTGATAAAGGCTCGGGTTCGACCATTGACTACGCGGTGGTGAAGCGCGGCTGGGAGATGTCTGTGGTCATTCGCCAGGTCCACGATGTGCCGTGGGGAACGCACTGCGGCCTGGAGGTCTGCGCAGGCGAGTCTCAGCCTCGGCGGTTTCGTGCCCTGGCACTCCCTGCAGATTTGCCTTGCCCCCCCAGGCCGCAGAGACAGGCGAACCCCAACAGTAAGACATCACTGAGGAAGAAGGCAGCGCTAGACAAGAGACGCAACCAGTTGCCCGACATGCTGCAGGAGGCGTTTGATGAGCTCACCCAGTCACAGGAGGATGCAGCAGCGCCTCCAGTCTTGAGCGCAGCGGATGTTGACTATGTGGACGGCGTCGATTTTGCCATTAATCTGGATCTCTGGAGGAGGCATCAGGACGACATGAGGAGCATGCTGAGTACTCCCGACGAGAATGACACGCTGGGCACCTACGACACGCGGGGGCCCCCAGAGAAGGCAGGCTCGCAGCTCCCGCCAGGGAAGTCTCGCAGGCTGGAGGGGGCCCAATCTGTCTATTGTGGGACGGTCGAGGAGATGCATGGCATGCCATTGAGGGGGGCGGGGGCCCCAAGAGCCCATGCGGGTGGCCACGGGCCTCAAATCGTGGGGGCGTGCTCGCCCCCCTCGGAGCTGCGCGGCAACGTTGCGACTGGAGCGGATGGAGTTGTTACAGATACTGGCAGAGATGCGACGGACCCCTCGAGAGACAAGTGGAGCATTCTCGACGAGAATGACGCGCTGAACACCTACGACACGGCTGGGCACTCAGAGAAGGCAGGCTCGCAGCACCCGACAGGGAGGACTCGCTTGCTGGAGGGGGCCCCATTGGTTTGTCGTGGAATGGTTCAGGAGTCCGATGTTATGCTATCAAGGGGGGCGGGGACCCAAAGAGCCCATACGGGTGGCCACGGGCCTCAAATCGTGGGAGCGTGCTCGCCCCCCTTAGAGCTGCACGACAAGGTCGGGGCCTGTACGGATAGATCTGCGGTCAGGATGGATGCGACCCAACCGAGGCCTTCTGAGCTATCTTGGGGCCTACCTCCTCACTTTCTGCATGAGAGGGACCCTGAGGCGACCAGGCTTGTTTCGACCCACTATTCCAAGTGGATGTCGACCTTCGAGGCAACGGTGTTGAATCATCATGCGGTCCCTGTAGCGAAACAAGCCGCCTACTCTGGTAGAGCAAATGGGGTTCAATTCCAATGGAAGAAGACTGCGGCTTGCCCTGGACGTACTCATATAAAGCACGAGCCTGCAGAATGGTGGGCTATTACTTTGACACTGGTTAAGAAGATGATCGCGCTGCGCAAGCATCAGAAGCATGAGAACCTCGTAAGGTCCAGCCTCACCCTATTGCAGCTGAGGGTCACGGACCTCCACGGGAAGAGAAACTTATTGCTGCCGAGGGTCGAGGAGGATGAGGTATTCAGATGGTCTGAGCTGGTACGCACCATCACGATCCTGGACGACGAGGAACGAGCTGAACTCATATGCCGCACTGAGGCTTGGTCAGGCCGCGCTGCCGCGCATGCCGCGTACCAGTCCAAGAAGAAGTACTCGGGTTGGCTCGCTGACATGTGGAAGGCGAAGCCTGGAGTCCTACATCGACAGGTCAAGCCGCAGGAGCAACAGCGGCTTGAGATCTACATCAGCGGCACGACGGTCTCCAACCCGAACCTGATCATGGAGGCTAAGCGGCAGGAGTGGGAGAAGGTTTGGACACCTCGCGAGACCAAGCAGCAGATTCTGGATGCTCTGGATAAGGCTCGTCGTCAGACTAGGGAGGAGCCCCCTGATGACATCCAACTGGAGCAGCTGAAGCGCACCCTGTCCATCATGCCAGGCTCCAAGGCGAAGGGTGTGGACGTGATCGGACCACGTGATATGCTGCGCCTACCTGATGTGGCCCTCCAGCAGTACACCGACATGCTCAACGTCATCGAGACTCAAGGTGTCTGGCCACCTCAAGTCATGGCCACGCTGGCGGCCATGGCCCCGAAGAAAGCAGGAGGTGATCGTGTACTAGGTGTTCTCCCTCACATCGCCCGCACCTGGAGTCGTATCAGAGGAGCCGCCTCAGATATGTGGAGTGATGGATTGCATGACTTCTGGTGTACTGCGATGGAAGGCTCATCGGCCCTCTCTGCAGCACTGCATCGAGCTTTTCTAGATGAGCCGGCTTCCACCATGGGCCTGACAGTCGGCACCCTGCGAATGGATTTGGCGAAGTTCTATGACCATGTGAAGTTGGCTAGGCTCATCGAAGTTGGATTGGATGAGGAGTTTCCTGCCATATGTCTACTGTTGGAGGTTCAGCTTTTTCTTAGCCCCAGGATCCTGCGAGCACAGGGCTGGACCGCTGAGCCCATCTACGCTCTCCAAGGAATTGTTGCAGGCTCCCCTCGTGGTGTCATACTCGCGAGGCTGTTCTTGCTCCCCATTCTCACGCACGCCCAGAGACGGGCGGAGGGAGCTACGATGTGGACCTTCGTGGATGACACAGTGGCAAGATCGGGGGGCACGGCAGCGTCAGTGTTACAGCGATTGACCAAGGCGGGAGCAGAATTGAAGGTTGCTCTGGATCATGCTGAGCTCCCTGTCTCCGACAAGACCGTCGTCCTCTCTAACAACAAGCAAGTGCGCGTGAAGCTGGAGCGCAATCTTCGACGCCGCGGAGTGCCTGTCTCGGCTGCGACGACGGCCACCGATCTGGCCATCGACATGGCAGCTGGTACGCGTAGAGTTCAGAAGAAAGCTGGTGAACGGGCTCGAGCGGCTACTGCCAGGACCAAGCGCATAGTCAAGATGCGCAACGCAGCTCAGCAGGCACGCATTGCCAAGGGCCTCTGGGCCACAGGCGCCTTGCCCCAGGGAGTCTATGGCCATCAGGTACGAGGGCTGGCTCGGCATGCGCTGTTGAGATGGAGGAGGCAGGCAGCAGCAGCCGCCACTGGTCAAGCTGCGGGCCGCTGCTTAACCACGCTACTTGGCTCCACGTTCGACGGAGCGGATCCTGGAGTCCAGCTTCGGGCGCAGCCCTTGCGACAATGGATCAGATTTTGGCAAGACCAGCCTCACCTCCATCAGCGCATTCGACGCACGTGGGCCCTGTTGAAGACGAGATTGATTATTGCAGGCCCGAAGATCTGGTCGTATGTCACGGGCCCGACTGGGGCCGCTATTGCTACTCTCTTGGAAGCTGGCTGGGAACCCAACGCGGCTGACTGCTGGCAACGAGTTCGAGGCGAATACTTGGAGCAATGGACACTCCCAGATGACGGAGCAGAGTTGGTCTACCTCGACTACGAGTCTGTCCTAGACGATCTCGCGGAGGACCTCCAGGGCAGGCTCTGGGCGACGGCGGCGGCGCGCGAGCACGGCGCCTCCCTCGCCTGCGGGGCCGACCTGACCATGATCAGGAGTGAACAGCGGAGGTTCCTCGCTTCGGGAAACATGTCGTCTTGGGCCCTGAACAATTGCGTGGTCTCTGGGGGCCAGTGGACCCGTGAGCGCCTCTACCAGGCTGGGTATCAAGTCAATCGGTTGTGTGATCGTTGCAGCTCTGGAGCCATCGAGGACCTTCCGCATCGCATTTGGAAATGCTCGGCGAATGAGGGCCCCGAGGTCACAGCGAGTGAACGCTTGGTCCCCCCAGGCCCTGGCGGGCTTGGAGCAGGATCCCGCCCTTTGGCTTAGAGGTGTGCCCAGTCTCTCCTCCACTACTCCCTCCTTTGCCTCGTGGGACGGGGGTGGGGTGGAGGTGGTGGGTCCTGATTATGAAGGTAAGCCCCGCTGGGAAGCCTGCAGAGACCCCCATGGGCGCCTCGCGCTTTTCGGGGACGGCTCTGGAGGAGCCTTTTCAGATGATCCTCGGAGGCGCCGATGTGGATGGTCGGTCGCGGCTCTCGTCCCAGACGGGGCTGGTCGTTGGCGAGGCCACATTGGCATCTTTGGCCCGCTTGAAGGCCGACGGCAAACTGTTCCGCGAGCTGAATTATTGGCGGTTTGTGTTGCGGTTGAAGAGAGCTCGGGGCCTCTGACGTTTGTGACCGACCACAAACCCCTCCTGAATGGGTGGGCCAGGGTTGGACTCTGAGGCCCTTTGGAGCGTGGTCTCGGCGTCTCAAGAACTGGGATCTCTGGGCTAGGCTGCGCAGGGCGTTGGAGCAACAGCCTAGACGCGATGTGGCCTTGGCGTGGACCCCGCCCCATCAGGATGAGACGCCAGAGGCTATCACCAACCCGTTTTATGCATGTGGCAACATTGTCGCAGATGCATGGGCAGGCCAAGGAGCTGCCAAGAATTGGACGGCAGCGCGAGAGCCTCTCCCCTGCGCTGATCAGTGGGATGCAACGGCGGCCTTGGTGCGTGCCAGAGCTAGGGCCATCATCAAGAGTATCGGCCCTGATAAAGTTTTGCGCGGGGTGAGAGTTGGCGTCGCTCGTCAGGCCCCTCTCTCCACTCGTGCCCTCTGCCTGAGAGCCTCCACTCACACGTTCGAGCGTTGTGCTGCAAAGTGGCGCTGTGCCGTGTGCGAGCTTCTCGTTGATGACTGCCGTCTTGACGAGTCGGCACTCGCGCAGTGTCCTGGGCCGCCCCCCTCTCAGGGGACGCCGTCCGTGGAGATCCCACGTCGGTTCGGGGAGGCCGTGGTGGTGGAGGCGCGGGGGAGGACTCTCAGAGGCCAAGAGGCCCATCCGTCGCATCAGCTTCTCGAGATCCCGCGTTGGCGGGTTTTGTTTTGCTCGCATTGCGGAGCAAATGCTACGTTTCGGTTTGTCAATCTGTTGCAGGAGCGTGGCGAGCCGATTCCCAAGGGGAAGGAGGTCCTTGCTCGGATCGCCAAGGGCCTGCATCCTTCCCACAAGGGCCCCTTCTGGGGCCATCGCTGAGGCGGCGCACAGAGACGCCGCCCAATTGGCTCGGGCTCGTGCACTTGTAAGAGGCAGTGATTTGTCCCAGGCCCCTGGACCCCCACCTGAGGGAGATGGAGGGGCCTCGGGGGATGTGGTAGTGGCGGACGCCACGGAGGAGGCTGTGGCCAAGGCGGAGATAGGGGAGGAGTCAGGCGGCGGCCTCGAGGCTAGGGAGGCTGCGCGCGAGGGAGCGTGGTGCGCCTCTGCGGCCTCATCTTCCAGGCCCGCCCCGCCGCCCTCCCCCTCCTCCTCCTCCTCCGATTAGGTGTCCCGCCCCCCCCCCCCTTCCCCAGCGCGACGCCTCGGTCGCTCCGCATTTAGCCCATTTAGTCCTTCCGCCTCCCACCTCCCGCCTCGCTCCTCTTTCTCATCCTTCCTCCTTCGCAGGCTCCCCCGTCCTTGAGGGGGGTGGCTGGATGTATGGGGGGGGCGGTCGAAGACACAGGGAGCAGGAAGAGGATGAGAAGAGGAGGAGGAGGAGGAGGAGGAGGAGGAGAAGAGGAGGACGAGGACGAAAAGTGCGACGAAGAAAGACAGGAGCAGCCGGGCGCGAGCATGCAGGGTGGGGAAGCACGGCGGGGTCGTGCAGGAGACCGAATGATGCCCGAGGGCGAGGAGCAGGAGGAGGAGGAGGAGGAGGAGGTTGAGGACGAGGAGTCGGATGAGAAGGAGGAGGAGGAGGAGGAGGAGGAGGAGGAGGAGGAGGAGGAGGAGGAGGAGGAGGAGGAGGAGGAGGAGCGAGGACGGACCACGACGACGACGACGACGACGACGACGACGACGACGACGACGACGACGACGACGACGACGACGACGACGACGACGACGACGGCGGCGACGACGACGACGACGACGACGGCGGCGGCGGCGGCGACGGCGACCACGGCGACGACGGGCGGCGGCGGGCGGCTGCGGGCGGCGGCCCCGCGCGCGCGCGCGCCCAGGAACGGAGGCGCCGCCTCGGCATGGGCGAGCCGCTGGTGATGCGGTCCAGCCGCGTCGACGCCGGGGAGGGGGGCCCTCCTCCTCCCCTCCTTTCTGCCCGTCGCCTCCTCGCCACCGCCTCCTCCTCCTCGCCCCTCCTCGCCCCCGTCTCCTTCCTCCTCCTCGCCCTCCTCCTTCCTCCTCGCTGCCTCATGCCTCCCTCCTCCTCCTCCTCCTCCTCCGCCTCCTCCTCCTCCTCCACCACCTTCTCCATCTCTTTTCTCCTCGCTCCTCATTCCTCCTTCTCGTTCCTCCTTCTCCTCCTCCTCCTCGTCTGGCTCCGGCTCCTCCTCCTCCTCCTCCTCCTCCTCCTCCTCCTCCTCGTCCTCGTCCTCGTCCTCGTCCTCGTTCCTCCTCCGCTTTCCTTTCGCCATCCTCCCTATTTCCCCTCATGCCTCCCGCTCTCCCTCCTTCTCTTCCTCCTTCTCTTTCCTCATTCCCTCCACCTCCCCCCTTCGCCTCCCGCTCTCCCCTTCCTCCCTCCCTCCACCTCGCCCCTTCCGGAGGGAGAAGGGAAGGGGGGAGGGGCGGGAGGGGAAGGAGGGAGGGGGGGAGTAAGGGGATGGGGGAGCGAGGGGATCGGGGAGCGAGGGAAGGGGGCGAGGGAGAAGGGAGAGGGGGGCGGGGGGCAAGTTGGGCGCGCTCGCGCCGTACCCGATTTCCTAGCCCTCCCACCCATCCCCTCCCACTGCGCTGATTATCCCCTGTCCGCCGAATGCTGTCCTAGCATCAGACCCCGGTCCTGTGATGCGCAACCAGGCAGGAGGAGGAGGAGGAGGAGGAGGAGGAGGAGGAGGAGGAGGCGGATGATGAGGAGGAGGCGATTCAGCAGGAGGAGGAGGAGGAGGACTAGCAAGGAGGAGGAGGAGGAGGAGGAAGAGGAGGAAAAGGAGGAGGAGGAGGCGGAGGAGGAGAAAAAGGAGGAGGAGGAGGAGGAGGAATAGCGAGGAGGAGGAGGAGGAGGAGGAGGAGGAGGAGGAGGAGGAGGAGGAGGAGGAGGAGGAGGGGGAGGGGGAACAGCAGCAGCAGCAGCAGCAGCAGGAATAGGAGCAGCGGGAGGAGCAGGCAGGACCAGAGGAAGGCGGAGGAGAGGACCAGGGGGGGCGACGACGACGATGAAGGGACCGGATCCGGAAGCGTGACTCCGCGTTGATAGGCGAGAACGCCATTCTGAACGACGGGAGCATCGCGCCACTCCTGAAATGAGGCCGACTCTGCGGCGGGATTACACTTTTGGAAAACAGAGGATACCTTTGGACCGGAAACGAACAACCACGTCGGGACACACACACACCACCACCACCAGCACCACCACCACCACCACCACCACCACCACCAACAACAACAACAACATCAACATCAACAGCAACGCAACGACAACGACAACGACAACACCACCACCACCAACAACAACAATAACAATAACAAACACAACAGCAACACCAATATATAACAACAACAACAACAACAACAACAACAACAACAACAACAACAACAACAACAACAACAGCAACAGCAGCAACAACAACAACAGCAACAATTACTAGCACGTGGGGACACTCCGTTCTCACCAGTGCCAGGGTTTTCATAGGAGGCGGGCAATACCCCCACTTTGTGGGGGGGCCGGTTCAAGCTCTACCAAATTTCCAAACGACTCTTCGCCACCACCCACACCCAGCTTCCCGCCCTATGACGTTCGGACACTTCACTTCGTGGCATGCGGACGACCGTGGCTACTATTCAGGGCCCCGCGGCCGACGACGACGGCGTGCGCGCGCGAAGAAAAAACGAATGTGTCCCGCATGGTATTATTTGACAGGGATGATGGCCCTGGCAGGTGCGCAACCGTTGTCGCAGAAGTTCGAAAAAGTTGCTCGCAAAAGCCCGTTTGACAGAAATGTTTAAAAAGTGTTGGGTTTCCTACGAATCCGCAAGAGCGCGCGGGATGAGATTTTGACAATTTTTTGTTGAAAAACCATTGGTTTTTTGATGTTTTTATGTTAAAATCGCTGCGAACACTAAGGTTTTGGAAGGATTTCGTCTTGCGCGCGCGAATGTCCACTTTACCTTATTTTTTGCAAGGGATTCTTGAAATTTGATTATATTAGAACAAGAAATGTCATTTTCTATTGTTTTTTGCAAGGGAAAGCGGATTACAACAAAACAACCGGATCCTGTACACACCCTCTTTTCTGAGGCTTCCTCACGAAAATGATGAAAATGTAGCTGCGGCCTAGGCGGCGCAGGGGGGGCGCGCACCAGGGGGCCCAACAATAATTATTCTTTAGAATAAATAATGTTCAACAACAAAAACAACGACGACGACGACGATGACGACGACAACAACACCAACAACAACAGCAACAGTAACAACAACACCACCAACAATAATAATTTTAAGACTGTTCGCCCTTATCTGCTCGAGTGTCCAATAACGCGTATTTCCCGAACCCTCGATACCTGTCCCTCTTCGTCTTCGATCGAACCCCTTCTGGGGGGGGTATACTTTTCTTCCCCGCAGGCTGGGCCCCGGCAAGCGGCGGGGCGGCCGCGGACCGTCGGCCTGGCCAGCGGCAGCGCTGATCGGCGGGGCGGCCGCGGACCGTCGACCCGACCCCAAGAGGGACGGACAGGGGACCGACGACGACGACGACGATGACAACGACGACGACGACGACGACGACGGCGACGGCGACGGCGACGGCGACGGCGACGGCGACGGCGACGGCGACTGCGACGGCGACGACGACGACGACGAGCGAAAGCGAGAGCGAGAGAGAACGACAGCAGGGCCACGAAGGACACGAAGTAGGCCACGAAGGGCGACAGCGGGGACGCGAAGGGAATGCGTATGGGGCCACCACGGGCGCGAACGAGCGGGGGCCACGAAGGGCAGAGAATGCGGGGCCACAGAAGGCAACGATGGGGCCACTGAGGGTAGCAACTGGGCCACGTAGGACAGTGATGGGGGCCACAAACGGCGACAGCGGGGCCACGAAGGGCACGCACACGGGGCCACAACGGGCGCGAACGAGCGGAGGCCACGAAGGGCATGCGTATGTTGGGCCGCGGAGGGCAAGGACGGGGCCACTGAGGGCAGCAACGGGGCCACGAAGGGTAGCGAGGGGGCCACGAAGGGCGACACTCGAGCTCATAAGGGCGAACAGTCTTAAAATCATTGTTGTTGTTGTTGTTGTAGATGGGGGTCCAGGGGCCCAGTTGGGCTTCAAGACTTTCCCTGATTAAAAATAGGGTGCGAGCGTCGAGGGGCACATTCTGATGGAGAAAAACAGTATGCACCGGTGGGGGGGACCAATAATTAGTCTTCAGAAGTGAGAGTTCAACAACACCACCAACAACAATCATACTTTTAAGACAGTTCCGCCCTTTGCTGCTCGAGTGTCCAATAACGCGTATTTCCCAAACCCTCGATACCCGTCCCTCTTCGTTTTCGATCGAGCCCCTTCTGGGGGGGTATACCTTTCATCCGTGCAAGTCGGGCCCCGGCAAGCGGCGGGGCGGCCGCGGACCGTCGGCCTGGCCAGCGGCAGCGCTGATCGGCGGGGCGGCCGCGGACCGTCGACCCGACCCAAAGAGGAACGGACAGGGGACCGACCACGACGACGACGACGACGACAACGAGCGAAAGCGAAAGCGAGAGCGAGAGATAACAACAGCAGGGCCACGAAGGACACGAAGTAGACTACGAAGGGCGACAGCGGGGACACGAAAGGAATGCGTATGGGGCCACCACGGGCGCGAACGAGCGGGGGCCACGAAGGGCAGAACATGCGGGGCCACAGAAGGCAACGATGGGGCCACTGAGGGTAGCAACCGGGCCACGTAGGACAGTGATGGGGGCCCCAAACGGCTACAGTGGGGCCACGAAGGGCACGCACACGGGACCACAACGGGCGCGAACGAGCGGGGGCCACGAAGGGCATGCGTATGTTGGGCCGCGGAGGGCAAGGACGGGGCCACTGGGGGCAGCAATGGGGCCACGAAGGGCATCGAGGGGGCCACGAAGGGTGACAGCGGGGCCACGAAGGGCATGCATATGGGGCCACCACGGGCGCGAACGAGCGGGGGCCACGAAAGGCATACAAATATGGGGCCACGAAGGGCAGCGAGGGGGCCACGAGGGGATGCAACGAGGGGGGCCACGAAGGGCTGTAACGGGGCCGCGCAGAGCTGCGACGTGGCCACGAAGGGCAGCGAGGGGGCCACGAGGGGCTGCGACGGGGCCACGAAACACAGCGAGGGGGCCACGAAGGGCTGCAACGGGGCCACGAACGGCAGCGAGGAGGCCACGAAGGGTTGCAATGGGGCCACGAAAGGCAGCGCGGAGGCCACGAAGGGCTGCAACGGGGGCCACGCAACAAAGCGAGGGGGCCACGAAGGGCTGCAACGGGACCACGAAAGGCAGCTAGATCCCGATTCCTAGGTAATCTGAGAGGGAGTCCCAAGCGTGAGCGCGACTCCCGGGTGCCTCTGTGTCGGGAGCGCGGCGCTTGAGTAAATTGCAGGAGATTCCAACGCAAGGGCGGCATTCTTCAGTAATTTGCAAGCACGTCTCCAGCGAGAGCGCGATTCCAGAGCGCCGGTAGAGCGATTCGTAAGTCCATTGTAAGGAAGTCCCAAGCGAGAGCGCGACTCCTGAATGAAATGCGAGGACGTCTCGGGCGGGAGCGGGGGTCCTGGCTAAATTGTGAGGAAGTCTGAGACGGGAGCCGTTGTTGTTGTTGTTGTTGTTGTTGTTGTTGTTGTTGTTGTTGTTGTTGTTGTTGTTGTTGTCGGTGTTGGTGTTGGTGTTGGTGTTGGTGTTGGTGTTGGTGTTGGTGTTGTTGTTGGTGGTGGTGGTGGTGGTGTTGTTGTTGTTGTTGCATTCTCATTCTTGAAAAACAATTATTGTTGATCCCCCCACGGGTGCATATTGTTTTTTCTCAATCAAAATGTGCCCTTCGACGTTCGCACCCTATTTTTTGACAGGGATAGTCTTCCTGCTCAAACTGGGCCATTGGCCCCCGGGTTGCAACAACAACGGCTCCCGCTTGAGATTTCCTTACAGTTTAGCCAGAACCCCCGCTCCCGCCCGAGACTTCCTCGCATTTTATTTACCGAACAGCGAAGACAGATAGGTTTGTAGTAGTGTCTAAAGAAAGCATCTTGACTCCCCAGGGGGGTCTGGGCGGGTGCCGGGGAGAACCCGCGGAAGCTGTTTTAACCAAACAGTTGCACACTTCGTGGTCTTCGAGGTCCCAGAACTCCATTCCTGGGAATGATTTTGATTGCCCGGAGCCAACTGGAGGCCACTTCGTGGTCTTCGAATTCCCAGAAATCCATTCCTGGGCATGATTTTGAATGCTCGGAGCCAACTGTAGGCCACTTCGTGGTCTGCGAGTTCCCAGAATTCCATTCCTGGGCATGATTTTGAATGACCGGAGCCAACTGTAGGCCACTTCGTGGTCTTCGAATTCCCAGAACTCCATTCCTGGGCATGACTTTGAACACTCGGAGCCAACTGTAGGCCACTTCGTGGTCTGCGAGTTCCCAGAATTCGATTAGTGAGGATGATTTCGAATGTCCGGAGCCAACTGTAAGCTTCTTCGTGGTCTTCGAGGTCCCAGAATTTAATTCTTGTGAATGATTTTGATTGCCCGGAGCCAACTGTAGGCCACTTCGTGGTTTTCGAATTCCCACAACTCCATTCCTCGGCATGATTTTGAATGCCCGGAGCCAACTGTAGGCCACTTCGTGGTCTGCGAGTTCCCAGAATTCGATTACTGAGGATGGCTTCGGATGTCCAGAGCCAACTGTAAGCTTATTCGTGGTCTTCGAGGTCCCAGAATTAAACTCCTGGGCATGATTTTGAATGCCCGGAGCCAACTGTAGGCCACTTTGTGTTCTTCGAGTTCCCAGAAAACCAGTCTCGGGTCACATTTTGAACGCTGAGGCAGGCTGAGGCTGAGGCAGGCTGAGGCTGAGGCCGAGGCCGAAGGCAGACTGAGGCTGAGGCTGAAGCAGGCTGAGGCTGAGGCTGAGGCAGGCTGAGGCTGAGGCTGAGGCAGACTGATGCTGAGGCAGGCTGAGGCTGAGGCTGAGGCTGAGGCTGAGGCTGAGGCTGAGACCGAGGCTGAATGCAGATTGAGGCTGAGGCTGAGGCTGAAGCAGGCTGAGGCTGAGGCAGGCTGAGGCTGAGGCTGAGGCAGGCTGATGCTGAGACAGGCTGAGGCTGAGGCTGAAGGCAGACTGAGGCTGAGGCTGAAGCAGGCTGAGGCTGCGGCTGAGGCAGGCTGAGGCTGAGGCTGAGGCAGGCTGATGTTGAGGCAGGCTGAGGCTGAGGCTGAGGCTGAGGCAGGCTGAGGCTGAGGCAGGCTGAAGCTGAGGCCGAGGCTGAAGGCAGATTGAGGCTGAGGCTGAAGCAGGCTGAGGCTGAGGCTGAGGCAGGCTGAGGCTGAGGCTGAGGCAGGCTGATGCTGAGGCAGGCTGAGGCTGAGGCTGAAGGCAGGCTGAGGCTGAGGCAGGCTGAGGCTGAGGCCGAGGCTGAAGGCAGACTGAGGCTGAGGCTGAAGCAGGCTGAGGCTGAGGCTGAGGCAGGCTGAGGCTGAGGCTGAGGCAGGCTGAGGCTGCGGCTGAGGCTGCTGAGGCTGAGGCTGAGGCTGAGGCTGAGGCAGGCTGAGGCTGAGGCAGGCTGAGGCTGGCTGAGGCAGGCTGAGGCTGAGGCCCGAGGCTGAAGGCTGAGACTGAGGCTGAGGCTGAATGCCAGAGGCTGAGGCTGAAGCAGGCTGAGGCTGAGGCTGAGGCAGGCTGAGGCTGAGGCTGAGGCAGGCTGATGCTGAGGCAGGCTGAGGCTGAGGCTGTGACTGCGACTGCCGTTGCCACTGCGACTGGTCATCGCGAATGCGACTACGACTGCGAGAACAGCAGAATTCTACAACTGGATTCTCATCTGAATCTTAAGGGGAATGCTTCCAGATATGCTCCTACACATCGCTGTTAGGTTGCTTTGCCGGGATAATCAGGAATCGCGCTCTCGCTTTGGACTTCCTTATATTTTTTTCAAGAATCGCTCTCCCGGCGCTCTGGAGTCGCGCTCTCGCTGGAGACTTGCTTGCAACATACTGAAGAATGGCCTTGCGTCGGAATTTCCTGCAATTTACCCAAGCACAGCGCTCCCGACACGCAGGCACCCAGGAGTCGCGCCCGTTGTGGCCCCATGTGCATGCCCTTCGTGGCCCCGCTGTCGCCATTTGTGTCCCCCTCACTGTCCTACGTGGCCCAGTTGCTACCCTCAGTGGCCCCATAGTTGCCTTCTGTGGCCCCGCATTATCTGCACTTCGTGGCCCCCGCTCGTTCGCGCTCTTCGTGGCCCCATACGCATTCCCTTCGTGTCCCCGCTGTCGCCCTTCGTGGCCTACTTCGTGCCCTTCGTGGCCCTGCTGTCGTTCTCTCTCGCTCTCGCTTTCGCTCGTCGTCGCCGTCGTCGCCGTCGTCTTCGACGTCGTCGTCGTCGTCGTCGTCGTCGTCGTGGTCGGTCCCCTGTCCGTCCCTCTTGGGGTCGGGTCGACGGTCCGCGGCCGCCCCGCCGATCAGCGCTGCCGCTAGCCAGGCCGACGGTCCGCGGCCGCCCCGCCGCTTGCCGGGGCCCGGCCTGCAGGGAAGAATAGTATATCCCCCAAAGGTGTTCGATCGCAGACGAAGAGGGCGGGTATCGAGGGTTTGGGAAATACGAGTTATTGGGCACTCGAGCATATCAGGGCGAACGGTCTTAAAATGATTGTTGTTGTTGTTGTTGGTGTTGGTGTTGTTGTTGTTGTTGTTGTTGTTGTTGTTGTTGTTGTTGTTGTTGTTGTTGTTGTTGGTGTTGGTGTTGGTGTTGGTGTTGGTGTTGGTGTTGGTGTTGGTGTTGTTGCTGCTGATGCTGATGCTGCTGCTGCTGCTGTTGTTGTTGTTGTTGATGTTGTTGTTGGTGGTGTTGTTGTTGTTGTTGAAGAATTCTCACTTCTCAAGACTAATTATGGTTGACCCCCCCACGGGTGCATATTGTCTTTTCTGAATCAAAATGTGGCCCTCGACGCTCGCACCCTGTTTTTTGACAGGGGAAGTCTTCCTGCTCAAACTGGCCCCTGGCCCCCGGGTTAAAACAACAACGGCTCCCGCTTGAGACTTCCTTACAATTTAGCCAGGACCCCCGCTCCCGCCCAAGACTTCCTCGCATTTTATTTAGGAATCGCGCTCTCGCTTTGGACTTCCTTATCATTTATTCAGGAATCGCTTTTCCGGCGCTCTGGAGTCGCGCTCTCGCTGGAGACTTGCTTGCAACATACTGAAGAATGGCTTTGCGTCGGAATTTCCTGCAATTTACCCAAGCACAGCGCTCCCGACACGCAGGCACCCAGGAGTCGCGCCCGCTGTGGCCCCATCTGCATGCCCTTCGTGGCCCCGCTGTCGCCATTTGTGTCCCCATCACTGTCCTACGTGGCCTAGTATCTACCCTCAGTGGCCCCATAGTTGCCTTCTGTGGCCCCCCGCATTACCTGCACTTCGTGGCCCCCGCTCGTTCGCGCTCTTCGTGGCCCCATACGCATTCCCTTCGTGTCCCCGCTGTCGCCGTTCGTGGCCTACTTCGTGCCGTTCGTGGCCCTGCTGTCGTTCTCTCTCGCTCTCGCTTTCGCTCGTCGTCGCCGTCGTCGTCGCCGTCGTCTTCGACGTCGTCGTCGTCGTCGTCCGTCGTCGTCGTCGTCGTTGTGTCGGTCTCCCTGTTCGTTCCCCTCTTGGGGTCGGGTCGAAACGGTCCGCCGGGCCGGCTGCCGGTCACGCTGCCCGCTGCCTGGTGCCGACCGTCAGCGGCCGCCCCGCCGCTTGCCGGGGCCCGGCCTGCAGGGAAGAAAGGTATATCCCCCAAAAAGGGTTCGATCGAAGACGAAGAGGGCGGGTATCGAGGGTTTGGGAAATACGCGTTATTGGACACTCGAGCATATCAGGGCGAACAGTCTTAAAATGATTGTTGTTGTTGTTGTTGTTGTTGTTGTTGTTGTTGTTGTTGTTGTTGTTGTTGTTGTTGTTGTTGTTGTTGTTGTTTGTTGAACATTATTTATTCTAAAGAATAATTATTGTTGGGCCCCCTGGTGCGCGCCCCCCCTGCGCCGCCTAGGCCGCAGCTACATTTTCATCATTTTCGTGAGGAAGCCTCAGAAAAGAGGGTGTGTACAGGAAAAAAAGAGGATCCGGTTGTTGTTGTTTAATCCGCTTTCCCTTTGCAAACACAATAGAAAATGACATTTCTTGTTCTAATATATCAATTTTCAAGAATCCCTTGCAAAAAATAAGGTAAAGTGTACATTCGCGCGCGCAGACGAAATCCTTCCAAAACCTTAGTGGTTCGCATGCGAAATTTAAAACATAAAACATCAAAAAACCCAGTGGTTTTTCAACAGAAATTTGTCAAAATGTCAAAAATTCATCCCGCGCGCTCTTGCGGATCCGTAGGAAACCCAACACTTTTTAAACATTTCTGTCAAACGGGCTTTTGCGAGCAACTTTTTCGAACTTCTGCAACAACGGTTGCGCACCTGCCAGGGCCATCACCCCTGTCAAATAATACCATGCGGGACACATTCGTTTTCTTCGCGCGCGCACGCCGAAATCTCCAAAAAACCATTGGGCTTCTTAAGAAATTTTAGCACCGCGCCTCATAAAAATCACACAAATCGCCCGTAGGGTCCTCGAAAACACCTGCAAAGTACTACTTTTGGTTTAGAACGTAGGCTTAACAACTTCTGTAGGTGTGTAAGTGCTATCTTTGAGTTAGCCACGGTCGTCCGCAGGCCACGAAGTGAAGTGTCCGAACGTCATAGGGCGGGAAGCTGGGTGTGGGTGGTGGCGAAGAGTCGTGTGGATATTTGGTAGAACTTGCACTGCCCCCCCACAAAGTGGGGGTATTGGCTGGCGTCGCATGAAAACCCTGGCACTGGTGAGAACACTGAGCGTTCGGGTAAAGTGATTGTTGTTGTTGTTGTTGTTGGTGTTGGTGTTGGTGTTGTTGTTGTTGTTGTTGTTGTTGTTGTTGTAGCCCGGGGTTTAGGGGCCCAGTTGCGCCTCAAGACTGTTCCCTGATAAGAAACCGGGTGCGAGCGTCGAGGGGCACATTTTGATTGAGAAAAAACAGTCTGCACCGGTGGGTGGGGGGAGCAACAATAATAATTCTTCAGAGCTGAGAGTTTAACGCTGTGGAAGGGGCGGGGGCAGGGCGCTCGCACACTTTTCGGGGAGAGGGGAGCCAGGTCCATAACGTGTACGTGAGGGTGTATGATCCGTGAGGAGCGGTATGCGGGGCGAGATAGGAGGGGGGAAGGAGGCACGATGGAGGAGTGGAGAGGCGGTGAGTGGGCAGAGATGGGGAGGAAAGAAGGAGGGAGGGCGAGGACGAAGAGATGGATGGGGGAGGGAGATACATCGTGGTGAAGGATGATGAGGAGGAAGAGGAGGAAAGGAGGAGAAGGGGGAGGGGGATGGGGATGGGAAAGATGAGGAACCGTAAGTGGAAGAGGAGGGAGAGGAGGGGGAGAGGGGCGACGAGGAGGAGTGAAATGAAAAGGTTCACCCTCATGTTACCTCCTTTTCCGCACTGTTCCTCGTGCTCTTCCTCCTTGTTCCTCCTCTTCCGCATTCCTCTTGTTAGTCCTCTTTCTCATTGCTGCCTTCGATTCTTCTCGTTTCTCCTAGTTCCTTCTGCCGGCTTCCACTACGTACCTTATGTTTCCTCCTCAAATGCCTCCCCCTCCTCTTTTCTCATCTTTCTGCTCCTGTCACTCGCGGCACATTCGTGATGCAGTTGGCGGGGTATTTGTCGTAGGGTGCGCACCGGAGCCAATAACAGATGACGGTCTCCGAACGGTGACAAAAGATACGACGAAGGGGAGGAACATCAGCAATTGCACCGTCAGCAGGTCCATTTGAAGAGGGCAGAACGGTTAATGAAGCCGGGGAGGACGAGGACGAGGACGAGGACGAGGAGGAGGAGGAGGAGGAGGAGGAGGAGGAGGAGGAGGAGGGAGGAGAGCTGGGAGGAGGAGGAGAGGAGGAGAGAGGAGGAGAAGGAGGAGGAGGAGGCGGCAGGAGGAGGAGGAGGAGGAGGAGGAGGAGGAGGAGGAGGAGAGAGTGGCTGCGGCGGAAGAATGCGCGGGATTGCGATGATAGAGGAGGAGAAGGAGGAGGAGGAGCAGGAGAGGAGGAGGAAGGATCAAAAGGAGGAATATCAGGAAGAGGAGGAGGAGGAGAAGAGGAGGAGGAGGGAAGGAAAAGAGGAGGAAAAGGCGGAGGGCGGAGGAAAAGGAGGAGTAGGCGAAGGATGGAGTTAGTCGAAGGAGAATGGAGAGGAGAATGGCGGGAGGGGAGGGGGGGAAGGGAGGGAGGGGAGGAGGAGGAGAGGAGGAAGAGGAGTGAGTACGAGAACGAGGACGAGGGACGAGGCGGGTGGAAGAGGAGGATAAAGGGGAAGAGGAGAAGAGGAGGAGGAGGAGGAGGAGGAGGAGGGAGGTAGGGACAGGAAGAGGAGGAGGAGGAGCGGAGGAGGAGGAGGATGAGGAGGAGGAGGGGGAGGAAGCGAAGGAAGAGGAGGGCGGAGAGGAGGAGGCGGAGGCGGAGGCGGAGGCGGGAGGCGGAGGCGGAGGGGAGGAGGAGGAGGAGAGGAGGGGAAACGAGGAGGAGAAAGGGAGAGAGGGAGATGGAGGGAGGGAGGGAGGGAGGGAAGGAGGGAGGGGAGGAGGAGGAGGGGGAGGAGGAGGAGGAAGAGGAGGAGGAGGAGCGGAGGAGGGAAGAAAAGAGGAGGAGGAGGGAGGAGGAGGAGGAGGAGAGGAGAGGAGGAGCAGGAGGAGGAGGAGGAGGAGGAGGCGGAGGAGGAGAGAGGACGGGAGGCAGGGAGGACTGAGAGGGTGGAAGGGAGGAAGGGAGGAGGAGGATTGAGAGCAGAAAAGGGGGCAGCAGCAGCAGGCGTGCCGCCGACGCGCGTCACCCCTCGGCGCGGGGGGCGGGGGCCAGGCCGTCCTCCTCGAGGGAGCGCGCATGAGCAAGGTGGACGAGAAGCGCTTCGAGGCGCAGAGGGGGAGGAGAGGGAAGGGGCAGGAGGCGGAGGAGAAGATTCGGGGGAACGAGGACGGGCGAGTTTAGGGACATGGGGTGGAGAAAGGAGGAAGAGGAGGAGGAGGAGGAGGCGAGGAGGAGGAGGTAGGATGAGGAGGGGAGGAGGAGGAAGAGGGGAGGAGGAGAGGATGAGGAGGAGGCAGGAGCAGGAGGCGGAGGAGAGGGGAGGGAGGGAGGCAGCGAGGGAGAAGGGAGGAGGAGGGAGGAGGGAGAGAGGGAGGGATGGAGAGTGGGAGGGAGGGAGGGAGGAGGAAGGGAGGGAGGAGGGAGGAGGGAGGAGGGAGGAGGCGGCAGAGAGGAGGACGAGGGAGGAGGGAGGAGGGATTCGGAGGTGGGAGGAGGGAAGAGGAGGGAAGAGGAGGGAGGACTGAGGTTGGAGGAGGGAGGAGAGAAGGGGAGGAGCAGGAGGAGGGAAGGGGGGAGCAGGACGATGAGGAGGAGGAGAAAGAACAACGAGCTGGGAGGAACCACGGACTAGCCAAGGGAAGAAGGAAGGACGAGGTGGAGGAGGAGGAGGAGGAGGGGCAAGAAGAACGAGCTTGGAAGGACAACGGACGAGCCAGGGGGAGAGGGAAGGAGGGTGGATAGGAGGAAGAGGAGGACCAGTGCAAACCCAAGAGTCATCAACGATTATGTAATACACCCTCCCTCCAAGCTCCCTCTTCACAGGCCCTACAACAGTTCATTACCATTGAGAGAACTGCCTCGTTGGAAGACAACTGTTTGAAGACCCTGCAGCTTGCCAAACCATTGTTCTCGAGATTCCAACGCCATGGGTTAACCTGATTGTTGCGTCTTGGCGCTCCTGAATCGTGCCAGAACGCCATTCCTGGGACTTCGACACCGCGAATCAACGTAACTGTTGTACCCACACAATTCCGAATCCTTCTAAAACACCATGTCTGGAACGTTGAACATGTGAACCCGTGAAACTCTTGCAAATCGTATAAACAAATGTGCGTGGTGCTAAGGCGAGAGCCACAGTTTGAAAGGGGACCGCTCTCAACCCGTGAAGCTCGTGCAAATGTGTAAAACGAATGTGCGCGGCGCTAAGTTGATAGCCACATGTTGAAGACGATTCCCTCTCAATCCGTGAAATTCTTGCGCAGTTTAACACGAATGTGCGCGGCGCTAATGCGAGAGCCACGTTTTGACAACGACCC
>CAUYUJ010011022.1:0-25138 GCA_963575745.1 Prorocentrum cordatum | reverse complement strand
GCAGTAGTAGTAGTAGCAGTAGCAGTAGCAGTAGTAGTAGTAGTAGTAGTAGTCGTCGTAGTATCAGTAAAGTCGTAGTAGTAGTAGTAGTAGTAGTAGTAGTAGTAGTAGTAGTAGTAGTAGTAGTAGTTGTAGTAGTAGGAGTAGGAGTAGGAGTAGGAGTAGGAGTAGGGGTAGGAGTAGGAGCAGGAGTAGGAGTAGGAGTAGGAGTAGTAGTAGGAGTAGTAGGAGTAGTAGGAGTAGTAGGAGTAGTAGGAGTAGTAGGATTAGTCGGGTTAGTAGGACTAGTCGTAGTAGTAGTAGGAGGTGGAGGAAGTCTCGCTGCTCCCCGGGGGGCTGCTAAGCGTGCATCTGTCGCCACTTTCGTTGGCTTCTAGGAGGTCGCGCGGGTTGGAGTTGTACGGGGACCCAGTTGAGACCTCGCTGCTCCTTGCAGGGCTGCGAAGTGTGAAGTTGTCGCCACTTTCGTGGGCTCCTGAGAGGTCGCGCGGGGTGGAGCTGTACGGGGGCCCACTTGACACCTCGCGGCTCCCTGGGGGCTGCGAGGCGAGCAACTGTCGCCACTCTGGTGGGCTTTTGGGAGGTCGCGCGGAGTGGAGTTGTAGGGGGGCCCAGTTGAGACCTCACGGTTCCCTGGGGCTGTGAATCGTCCAACAGTCGCCACTCCAGCGGAGTGGGGTTACACGGGAATCTGTTTGCGACCTCGCGGCGCCCTGGGAGGGAGGGGGGGGCGCGACGCGTGAAATTGTCGCCTCTTTCGTGGGCTCCTGGGAAGTCGCGCGGGGTGGAGTTGTACGGGGACCCAGTTGAGACCTCGCGGCTCCCTGGGGGGTTGCGAAGCGTGAATTTGTCGCCACTTTCGTGGGCTCCTGGGAGGTCTAACGGAGTTGTGGTGCAGGGGGATCCACTTGGGACTTCCTGGTGTGGGGGGGGGGGGAAGGGGGTGCGAAGCGCGAATTTGTCGCCACTTTCGTTGGCTCCTGGGAGGTCCACCGGGGCGGGGTTGTACAGGGACCCAGTTGAGACTTCGCGGCTGCCTGGGAGGTTACGAGGCGTGCAACTGTCGCCACTCCAGCGGGGTGGGGTCACACGGGGATCTATTTCGAACCTCGCAGCTCCTGGAGGGCTGCGAAGTGTGGACCTGTCGCCAGGTTCGTGGGCTCCTGAGAGGTCGCGCGGAGTGAGGTTGTACGGGCAACCAGTTGAGACCACGCGGCTCCCTGAGGGGCTGTGAAGTGTGAAGCTGTCGCGACTTTCGTGGGCTCCTGGGAGGTCGCGCGGAATGGATTTGTACGGGGACCCAGTTGAGACCTCGCGGATCCCTTTGAGGCTGCCACTTCCGGGGGTTCCTCGGAGGTCGCGCTGAGTAGAGTTGTGCGGGGAACCAGTTGAGACCTCGCAGCTTCTTGCAGGGCTGCGGATTGTGAAGTTGTCGCCACTTTCGTGGGCTCCTGGGAAGTCGCGCGGGGTGGAGTTGCACGGGGACCCAGTTGAGACCTCGCGGCTCACTGGTGGGCTACGAAGTGTGAACGTGTTGTCATTTTCGTGGGCTCCTGGGAGGTCCAGCGGAGTGGCGCTGTACGGGGACCCAGTTGAGACCTCGCTGTCGCTTCTTTCGTGGGCTCCTGGGAGGTCGCGCGGGGTGGAGTTGTACGGGGACCCAGTTGACACCACGCGGCTCCCTGGGGGGCTGCGAGGCGTGAAACTGTCGCCACTTTTGTTGGCTCCTGGGTGGTTGCGCGGAGTGGAGTTGTACGTGGACCCAGTTAAGACCTCGCGGCTCCTTGCGGGGCTGCGAGGTGTGAAGCTGTCGCCGCTTTCGCGGGCTCCTAAGAGGTCGCGCGGAGTGGAGTTGTACGGGGGCCCAGTTGACACCTCGCGGCTCCCTGGGGGACTGCGAGGCGAGCAACTGTCGCCACTCTGGTGGGCTTTTGGGAGGTCGCGAGGAGTGGAGTTGTACGGGGATTCGGTTGAGACCTCGCGGCTCACCTGCGGGGCCGCTTTATTGTCAGTGAACATATATGTCCCTCCTTCACTCTCCTCCGCATGCTTATGTCCCCGTCCCTATGTTGCTGTTCCTGCGTGCTCATTTTGAGTGCTTCTGGGAGCTCATGCGCACTGCGAGTTCTTGAACATGTTTGTTTGTAGCGAACGGTCCTACATACTTTCGCCGTGTGGTTATTAAGGGCTGGGCACGTCACTGGGTAACTCTCAACCTTCTTGTGGTGTTGGGTCCTCGTTTTGAAGAGAAAGTGCGCATCCTCCTCTCCTTTTTGCCCCCCCCCTTCCTCCCTCCTCGCATTCCTAACTCATGCCAGTTTCGGCGCACCCCTCACGCGTTTCGTGGCCCCATAGGGAGCTCCACCGAAGGCCCCAGTGGCTGCGTTCGCATACAGTTCCCCGATTTCGGCACACCCCTCACACGTTTCGTGGCTCCACAAGGAGCTCCACCGAAGGCCCCAGTGGCAGGGTTCGCATGCAGTTCCACTTTCGTTTCGGAACACCCCTCACATGTTTCGTGGCCCCATCGGGAACTTCACCCAAGGCCCCAGTGGATGCGTTCACGTGCGGTTCTACCCCCATGTCGGCACACCCCTCACGTTTCGTGGCCCCATAGGGAGGTCCGCCGAAGGCCCCAATGGTAGCGTTCGCGTGCAGGTCCGTCGGCACGCCCCTAATGCTTCGTTGGCCTATGGGGAACCCCACCGCAGGCCCCAAAGGCTGCATTCGCACGCTGTTCCATTTTCAATATCGGGAGATCACACGTCCCGTGATCCCATGGGGAGCTCCACGCAAGGCCCAAGTGGCTGCGTCCACATGCGGTTTCGCCCATTTTCTTGCACGCTCCTTGCAGGTGTAGTGGCCCCTTAGGTAGCTTAATCCAGGGCACCAGTGGTTTCGTTCGCATGCTTTCGGCACACACTCTATGCGCTTTGTGGCCCCACCGGGAGCTTCACCCAAGGACGCAATGGTTTCGTTTACATGCGGTTCTGCTCCTCCTTTCGGCACAACCTTCTCACGTTTCGTGGCCCCATTGGGAGCTCCATCGAAGGAGTTCGCGTGTAGGTCTTTTCCCCATGTCGGCACACCCCTCTCACGTTTCGTGGCCCCGTAAAGGGGGCTCCACCGAAGGCTCCAGCTGCTGCTTTCGCATGCGATTCTACTTTCCATGTCAGCACACCCCTTACACGCTTTGTGGTCTGATAGGGAGCTTCGCCCAACGCCCCAGTGGCTGCGTTCACATGTGGTTCCTCCCCCCTCCTGTTATCCGGAATGTTACTTGGCCCCGCCGCGGGATTCGTTTTTGTTATAGCGGGATGTAGCGGAGCTATATCATAATGTCTTGGCGCTGTCGTGAAGACATTTTGATATGATGCTGCTGATGATGACGACGCCGTTGGTGATAATGATGGAGATATTTCCCATGATGCTGCTGCGGGCGCTGGTGGTGATGATGATGATGATGATGATGATGATGAAGATGATGATGATGATGATGATGATGATGATGATGATGATGATGATGATGATGATGATGATGATGATGATGATGATGACGATGACGATGATGATGATGATGTTAATGATGATGGTGATCAAGGGCGTGGCTTGCGGGGGCGCGATCATTGCGTCATTTACGGGGGGAGCGTGGCTTCGGTGACGCAACTACTGCGTAATTTTCCGATGTGGCACTCCCACCTCGTCAAACATATCTTCAACGGAAGTTGATGGCTGCGCGTATCGAGACAACATATCATTGACCACCGAGTAAAAGACTTTTCGCGTAGGCCTGTGAAGAGAAGGATGATTGACTCGTGACATGAGGACTGCCATGAGCTGCCGTCGTGACCATGAGGACTGCCATGTCCGTACCCTTTTTGGCCAACCTTCCAATCTGGAATTCGTTGAGGAGCATCTCTGTCGCCTGCACGAGCTTCGATCGCAGAAGCTTGTGGTGTAACTTGGCGATGTGGACGCCCAGCATGATGCCGCTGTAGTTACCGATCGGGCCAACAGTCCCTGACTTGAACAGATCCACCTGCCAGCCGCCTTTGAAGCCTACCTGTTCACGGCATGCGATGCCAATCTACGAATCTACGTCATGAGATGGAGCAAGTTATCTGCAGACTCGTGCGCCGCAATCTCTAAACGATCGAATGAGACTCGGTCTGGGCCAACTGCCTTCTTGGAGTCACTGGATAGGATTATGTATAGGAGCTCTCGGTGTGATTGTAGCATCTCCGTGTTACGCTCGCGGTCGATCTGTATGTCGAGCCGCTCGTGATTCTACTTTTCTTGGAGGTCTTCCCACGAGAGGAGGGTACCTTTCTCGATATCTGCGAAGTGAGCAGTTAGCGCCGTGGAGAGATGCTTCTGAGTCTTGATGACGAAGCCTGCCTTGTCCAATCTTATCGGGAGCCCCACTGCCGCAGACTTTTGCTTCTTGCCTCCAAACTCCTGTAAGGCATACATCGCACTCCATTCTTTGGCAGCGTCCCGACTGTGATGCACGAGCTGCCATTCTTCTGCCATGCTCGCTAGCATGACCTCCTTTCACTGCCTGGTGAGCCTGCGTATGACCTTTTTTGACAGTAGAAGGAAATTCACGCGCTGCCACAACGACTTCATTAATACTGGAGAAGCTATGCGACACGCTTGGAAATGCGGCTTTGAAATCCACGAGGACAATCATGCCCTGGGCCTCTCGCATGGCAGTCAGCATGGCTGCGTGTTCAAGCTCCACGACGTTTGCCAGCATTGATCGGCCCGGAAGGAAGCCCCTCTGGCCAGGCGATACCCAAGATCCGAGTGTGCACTCCCACTGGTGCTTGTACGACCCTGCCATTTCCAAGCGTGTCGCATCGATTCATGCGACTGTGCTTGGACGGCCTCGGAATGCCGAGCGAAGCCCTCAGGGTGCTGGATGCGTTTTACGACGGCGGACGTTGCTCGATCTCGGTCGGCGATGGGCGGTGGCCGGGCTTCGACATGCAGTCGGGCATCAGGCAAGGCTGCCCGCTGTTTCCTCTGATCTTCGCCACTGTCATGGACCTGCTGCTCCGCATTCTGCCCCTGAGGATGGAGGGCGTCGTCGTCCGAGCTTTTGCCGACGACATCGGGATCGTGCTCCAGGATGCTCCGAGACAGTTGCCAATCCTCCAACAAGCCCTTCATGAGTTTGGTTTGCTCTCCGGCATGGAAGTTAACCTCCCGAAGACCGTGGGCATCCCGCTCTGGGAAGAGCCACTGAGCGACGCCTCTGCGCGCGTAGCAGCCGCTTGCCCCGCTTGGAGACAGCTGCCGCTCCGTCGTTCAGCGACGTATCTGGGCTGCGTCATAGGGCCAGAGAAGACGAGCAGCATTTGGGACACCGCGTGCCAGCGATTCCAGGAACGAGTTGCAGGGTGGTCGTGGAGCGAGATGGGCCTGCACTTTGCGATACTTGCGTACAACGTCTACGCGCTCCCAGTGCTGGCGTTCACGGCGCAGATCGCGGCCCCCGACGGGAAGGTGCTCGACTTGGAGGAATGGGCGCTGAGACGTGCGGCGCCGGGACCTGGAGATTGGGCCACTCCGAACGACCTCTGGCACATTGGGGTCCACTACGGTATGCCGCACTCGTTTGGCCGCCTGGAGGATGTCGCACGTGCGTCGCACCTCCGGGTCGCGCGCCGGGAGAACGCGGAGCACGGCGGTTTACTGCTACGTCAGCGCGCCCGAGAACTCCTTGAGGCAGTGCTCGACTCAGAGTACGACCAGAGGAGGGCGCAATGGTCGGCCTGGCTAAAGGCGGCCATCCCTGCAGTGCTGACAAAGTCGCTCGACCACCTCGCCGCCGTGGGCGTGACTGCGGACGCCGTGGAAGAAGCGGCAGGCCGAGCGAGCCGCCGGTTTCAAGCTGTCCCACGGGAACGGATCAGCCAGGCGGAGGCGCAGAACCCGCATTTCCGTATCCGGCACAAGCTGAGCAGATGGCAGTTGCTGGGGGTCTCGCGTCAGCTCGCAGATGCATTCCAGACCAGCTTGGGGCGGCTGCGGCGACTGGTGCCGCCCAGGGTGGTGGCGGCTGTGTTCAGTACTGCCTGGAATCGGTGGTGCACTTTCAGGAGATTTCAGCAACGGGACGACGCAGGCAACGTTTGTCGGCTGGGCTGTGGCGGCGGCGCAGAAGATAGCATAGAGCATTATTCAAGATGCAGAGCCATGCGCCGCTTCCATGCGACATCGCTCCGCATATATTCGGAGTCGCTGCTGCCATATTGGTTGGGAGTCCACGCCGGCCGGCAGGACGACGATCTGCTCGCCAAGGGGGCGCTGGGCGCCTACGCGGCCTACCGCGCGACCAATGCGACCCGATCTACTGGGGCGTTGACCGCAGCTGCGGCTGGGAGGGCGCTGCAACAGGCCCTACGGGAGGCGGCAACAGGACACAGAACTTCTGAGCGGTGCCTTGCCAGAATCTGGGCATGACGCCTAGATGCCCCCCTCCCCGCGTCTCCTCTTTTCTGCCTCCTTTTTTTTTCTCGGTACGGCGCTTGCGCGCTGGCCCAAGCCTGCTGGATGGTTTCCGGCCGCGGAGGGCCCACGGCGCTCGACGAGAATTCGCAGCTCCCCCCTGGCTGGCCGCCAGCTGGCGCCAGCCGCAAGCTCCCCCCCTGGGGGCCCCACGCCTTGGGGGGGCAGGGGGCCGCCCTTTCCCTCCCCCTTCCCCTCTTCCTGCCCCCTTCCCCTCTTCCTGCCCCTGTCCTCCTCCTCCTTCTCCGCCTCCTCCTCCTCCCCCTCCTTCTCCTCCCCCTCGTCCTCCTCCCCCGTCGTCGTCGTCGTCGGTGGTCGTCGTCGTTGTCGTCGTCGTCGTCGTCGTCGTCGTCGTCGTCGTCGTCGTCGTCGTCGTGGGGCTGTCCCTCGCCTTCCTCGGGCTTGTGGCCCCCCACGGGGGTGGCGTTGAGGCAGCGGCTTCCAATTTCAACCAGCCCTCCGGGCGCTCGAGTTGAGCGCGCAAGGAGACCAGCGTGATCAGCGCGTCCCATTTCGGCCGGCAGGAGGCTTGGAGGCCAGAGCGCTCATCGTGAGCGGCTGTCGAGGCCCCGGGCGCTCGAGTTGAGCGTGCAGTCGCCCTCCCCCCCTTCCTCCGTCCCCCCTCCGTCCCTCCTCGCCTCGTCCCTCCCCCTCCGTGTCGTGCTGCCGTCTTCTGATCCGCGCTGTAGGCCTGATCTGGTCTCTGGGCGGCTGTGGAGGCCCCGAGCGCCCGAGTTGAGCGTGCAGTCGCCCTCCCCCCCCTCCTTCCTCCGTCCTCCGTCCTCGCCTCGTCCCTTGCCTCCCGAATCGAGCTGCCGTCTTCTGATCAGCGCCGTAGGTCTGATCTGGTCTCTGGGCGGCTGTGGAGGCCCCAAGCGCTGGAGTGGATCGTGCTATCCCTCCGTCCCTCTTGTGCGTGCGGTGTGGTCGATGTTGTTGTCCGCTCGTTTTTAGAAATTTGGGGTGAGCCTTGCATTGCTGTTCATCTGCGTCCACTGTGTGTGATTTCCCCTGTTGCATGGCCTGCCAGCTTGCGGACCGCCCGGCCCTGGAGCGCAGGCACTCGCCTCTCTGCCGAGTGCTTCGCCCTTCAGGTTCCGTAGGCTCTGTTCGGCCCGCCTCGAGGTCGCTGGCGTGCTTCTTCCGCCCTTCTCCTCCCTGCTCCTTCTCCCCCTTCCCCTCCTCCGTGGCGTGTGTGTTCCGGCATGTTGTGGCGCGCGTCTTCTGGTGCCTCCAGGTGCGTGGCCCCACTCAGCCGCGAGGGCACGGTCCCCGCACAATGATTTACATCGAGTTCCGACTATAGTTTGTGACATCGCGCGTATCCTCATACATTCCGCCTGTTGCATTGTACGCTGGCCGCTCGTGGTCCTGGCTCCTCTGCTTCGGCATTGAGGATCCCTGCAGGTTTTTGATTTGCGTCTTCTCCGCCTTCCTCGTTCGCCCTCCTCCACACTTGCGTTGGGCACCAGTGCGAGTTCCGCCAGGATGTACTGGTACGGAGTACGCACGCGCGAGTTTAACTGTCTGCCGCGATTTCATTGAGGCATTCGCGCGACGCGGGAGTTGGCTTTTACAGTAGTCTTTCTCCGCATGTTTCACTTCGGCGGTAGTCGCAGATTGCACCGAGTGGGACGATTAATACTGGAGAAGCCCGCGTACCTGTCCTCGAGAGCCTCGCGCAACTGGTTGGTGCAAACATCCCAAGCCAGGTCCGCCGGCCCTCCAGGAAATCCTGAACTTAGGCGCGCGCCAACCAACGCCTGCATCGCTCTGGAGTCACAGCGGTGCCAGAGTGGCAGTGCCTGTCTCACCTGACGTCGGAACCCACTGGCTACGGCCTGGTCCTGGGAGATGCACGGCTTAAGAGGTGAGCTCATGGCCGGATGGGAGCGCCAGGGCGGCCGCCTCCAGGAACCGAGCGACGAGGACGTCCAAGTGCCTGTCGGGGTCCACCTCTGCATAGACCACGGGGAGCGTCCTCAGGAGGTCATTGTATTTGGCAAACTTGTCGGGGTCCTGAAGAGCCTAAACTTCTTACCTTCGGACGACGGCTCAAGTGCGAGGACGACTGGCCCATGATCCTGAGACTCGTCGTTGGTGTCTATATCTACGATAGTGTCGTGCTCAACGAACGTGTCAACAAGCTTGCCAGAGACGACGACGTAGTCGAGCCTGTTGGGCGCCCGATCTGAGGGAACCAGCCACATGATCCCATCAGAGCAAGAGGGGTAGAGAGTGTTCATCGCATACCTGTCCGTACTTATCAGGAGCGAAAGAAGGACGTACATGTACATGAATCCACGCTGGTTTCGAGAGTTCGCATGCGCGAATGTTCGTATCGCGCGGCAGGTCTCGCGGGTCAAGGGGCCATATTCGTGTACATAGCTGGGCGCGTACGTCGTTTGTGTGCTCCCTAACTTAGGAGGTAATCATGAAGCACTGCGCCTGGCTGATCTTCAGCCTGCCGAACTCCGTGAGGTCGAATCGCACGCGAAGTGATGTCGCCAACTCGTGCGTTGGCGTCAAGAAGAAGCAAGTGCACACTTCTCCGAACCGTTGCCTCACGGAGCGGTTGTCAGCAGCACGTCCTCTGCTGCTGTTTGTACTCTGCTCCATGGTGAACGCATGCGCAACCATGATCATGCAAGTGAAAGCGGGCGCCTGAAAGAACACGACAGGTGCCGAGGCGTCTGGAACACAGGCGTGAAATGCTTGCGTGCGAAGTGCAAGGAGACCCCTACCTTGGTGCCGTACTGGAGCTCCCTGGAGACCCATAGTTTCACCTCATATTCGTCTCCCCAGAGCAGCCAGAAGAACAGATCATGTAGCCCATGGAGTCTCGGATGCCCTCGGGGTTCCTGCTGTCCTGGACGCCAGCTATGCTGATATTAGCTTCCCGAAATTGCCGTCTTATGTTCTCACCTGCAACTTTCATGGGTCTCGCTCTGGTCGCTTCTGCGTCACGTGCGGTTTGTGCATTGTACGTGGGTGCCTTGATGTTCGTGTGGATTTTGTGTTTGGGGGTGGAGACAACTGGGGTCTCACCAAACGGCTTGTCCGTGCATTGGGGTCTGGGACCTTTCTTCCACTGCTGGTCGGGGTCGATTGGGTATTCCACGCGTTGATCATGCGGGGTCTGTAACAACCACATCCGATCTAGGGCGCGATCATGATACCGAGCTTGCTGGAGGGCCTCAGGAGGAACCGAACCGACAACCTCGATGTCTTTCGCAGCATAATCTGCAAACTCATTCCAGCGGCTCTCCGGGTGACCCTTGATGTGCCATAGCTTCCCCCCGTACCGACGACGAGGCTACTGATAGACGGCGTAGTTGAGGTTGGCAAGGGGAACGTTGGAGTGAGGAACGATCTGACCTAGAGCGATCACGACAGACTCATTGTCACAAACGATGCCCCTGCTCGGCAGTGCCGAATGAGAGGACTCAAGCTGAGGGCCATACTATGCTAGAAACCAGAGAGCAGACCAGATAGTACCCATCCTTTCAACGGTGGTGCTCGTGACCTCGTCCACTGCAAAGGTAAGGTTGGTTGAGACTGCGGCCCCGACATTTTTTCGTAGCCGAGGTAACAGACATCGCCATCCTTATCAACTGCTGTGGCGACGACGAAAGCCCAGGCACTGTCGGCAACGTTGCTTCGGAAGGAGGCATCGCAGTACAGGTGCAGCTTGACAGCCTGCTGCACAGCATGCTCCGCGATACCGATCGCAAATTTGACCATCGGGTGCAACTTGATACCATTTGTATGATTCCAAGGTGTGGACCAGTTTCGAAAACCCATCCAAGACTGTCTGTAACCGATCTGCATGTCGGATCCCAAAACATGGTGACGGTTGGTCCTGAGTAGGTTCCTGGAAGGGGTCGGATGTGTCCTGAAAATCGTTCTCCACCTGATGGCACTGCTAGCTCGATGCTGATGACTTTCCTCTCTAGCGGGGCCCAGGGACGCCCGGGGGGCTCCACCTGGGGGCTGTATTGGTGGCCGCTTGCCCTGCAAGTGCCGACGGAGAGGAGGGAAGATCGGAGGTCCCGTGGCCCTGGCTGGTGGGGGAAACAGGCTGATCAACAATTTGTGCCCGAACGTCCTGCTGTGATAAGAAAAACCAACAACGTACTCCTGAGGTAAGCATTGGAAAACCGCAGGAGTCGAAGTAGAGCTGCTATCCTTCCCAGGAAACTGAGTAAGAGGCAATCGATTTTCGCCGTGTGCCAAACTCTGTGGAGGAACTCGCGGCAGTGCTCGCGGTCTTTGCTGCTGACCTCTCTGCCGATGCTCAGGGGAAACAAATGCCTCAGGCCGTCGCTTCTCGTAGGCAATATCTTGCAGAACTATATGTCGACTCTGGGTGAGGTATTTCATCTCAAGTAGGCGGCACATCCCAACCACCGTCATCGGCCCACGCCGTAACTGCACGCCGGCACGATGAGTGTCAGACACTTGCTCAGAAGAGTACCTGCATATCTCGTGATCACTCAAGGTAACACTCATCCGCTCTAGAGCTAGAGCTCGTCCTCGTAGCACTGGTACTTGCGCTCCCTTTCCTTCGTCGGTGATACCTCTGTGGGGTCCTCCCTCACGCGCTTGACCTCCGCCATCGCGGTGGTCACCGCTGGGTCCGTCGTAGGGGGTGCTGTCGCTGCAACTGCTGGCTGCTGCTGGGCTGCTGCGTGCTTCACCGACATGTCTATTGCCGAGACACCTGCTGCCCAAAGCGGCGGGTGCAGCTCTTGCTATGACTGAGGGCTGCGTCAGCTGGGTGTTTGGGATGCTGTCTTGGCTGAGCTCGATGAGCTCCTGCTGGATGTGCTCGACGAGTCGCTTCGGGTCAGGGATGGTCTCTTCTTGACTTGGAGGCTGAGTCGGGGCCAACAGCGTAGGTGACAAGAGCGGTGGGTTCTCCTCCTGCATCACGTCCTGCATCTGCTGCGACGGTGCGAAGGACGTCGTCTCCCTGAGCGGGGTATCTGGGACCTTTTTCTCAAACGCCTCTGGCGTGCGTGACCCTGGACGCGCAGGTGGTGTGGCTGCAAACGCTGTCGCTGCCATCTGCTGCTCCCTCGGGATGGGTGTGTCTGTGCCGCTGATCGGGGTGGGGGCCGTCGCCTGTGCCTGCTTTGTCACTGGTGGTGGCGGCGGCGGGTGGCTGGCGCACGTCCCTGGTGTCGACGGAGTCGGATCTGCGCGGCGATACGGGCCCGTGTATCCTGTCGGAGGGCCTTGATGCTGCTTGATGCTGGCAGCCATACATCGACTCACAGACGAAACTTGGTGCTGTAGGTTCGCCTTGTGGACAGCTGGGTGCACCTTCCCATGCTGTCCAGGCTGCTGAAACCCCACACCGTTTCGCGGGTCCACTCCAGCAGCCTTTGCACAATCGACTACACCATTATGCGCGACTAGACTGGATGTGAAATGCATGACTATTGTGACCTGGCATCATGCGTTACATCATCTGCTCGCTTGACACCTACCGATCCGACACGAATTTAGTCGAATCACTGATCATGGCGAGATACTTGTACAACTCTTGATCACCGCTATCCTGCGAGCTGGTGCCTTTCTGAGGGGCCGCGGGCTGTGGGGCAACAGGAGCAGGAGTGGGAGGAGGTCCTGGCAGGGGCTCTCTGGACGTGGGGCTCGCCTATCGGGGGGTCATCTCCATGTCCCAACCGTCCTCGGCCTCCTGCTGGAGCTGGTCTTTTGACAAGTTGAGCTGGCCGATGGCTTTCTTCAACTTACTTTCCTCTTCACACAACTCATCGATCTTTTTTTGGACACTCTTGAGTTTGGCTCGAACGTTGCTCAAATTCATTTTCAGCTCATTCAGCTGCTTCTCAAGTCCACGGCTGGCTGACATCATGATCTTCAAAGCACTAGTTTCGACTGCCATTCCTGCTTCCGCGCGATTGGCCTCGACGCTGGCAAAGTGCAGGTTGCCAAGCTTCTGGATCTGGGCCTGTGTGTCACGCTTGTATTGTGCGAGCTCCTCAGGGTCCTCAGAGGGCCTCTCCCAGACTTCATGCAGATAGGCCTCCTCTGGTGTGGCAATAGGAACGGAGCGGATCGTGTCACCAACCTTTTTTGCTCTTGATCACGGTGCTGGGGGGGGCGGGACTTCCATCTGTGTCCATCTGGTCCGGTGTGCCTGTTCTGAACGTTACAACGCCGCCTGCACTTCCACATCGCTGATGCGTCGAAACTGTGATGCAAAGGCAATGGCCGCTGGGCTTCAACAACTTTCAAGAGGAGACGGGCCTGTCCTCGGCGCTGGCGAAGGTGTCGGTGCTAGGCTTCCTCTTTCCTGACTCTGTGCCTTCTCCCTGTGGGAGACTTGGCTGATCCCGCGCGTCCCCTCTGCCTCGCGCTGGCGGGGGGGGATCGCGACGCCAGAGACCTGTCCTCGCCAAAATGTCTCAGGAGGTCGTGGCATTTATCCTCCTCCTCTTCCTCCTCCTCCTCCTCCTCCTCGTCCTCCTCCTCCTCCTTCTCCTCCTCCTCCTCCTCCTCCTCCTCCTCCTCCTCCTCCTCCTCCTCCTCCTCCCCCTCCCTCTTGCTTCGGCCTCGCGCATGTCCGTTTCGGCACACCCCTCGCACGCTTGGCGGCCCCAGTCGCAGGGTTCGCATGGCGTCTCGGGTCCATTACGGCACACCCCGTAGCCGCTTCGTGTGTAGAAAACGGCGGGGCCCTTAGCCAGGCTAATGAAATCCATGCGTTTTCTTTGATTTTAGTCTCGACGAATTTTCATGGGACCCCATGACGGGGCTAAAAACTCCCCTTGGACCGCTAGGGCCACGGCTTGAAATGGTCATGTCAGCGGATGTCTTGGCTTTCTCTTCGGCGGAGCTGACTGGGACATGCGAACGGCGATGCTGTGCTGCAGTTCTTTCTCGAATGGGACGCACTCTCAATCTCATTCCCCAATCAGAGCTTGCCTCTGTAGGGGTCCTAGTGGATTCATATGTGTAGGTGACCTAGGTCGCCGATTTCGGTGGCCAGGCGCGGGTGCCTGGGTGCCCGGGGTTGCCCGGGTGCCCGGGTGCCCGGGGTGCCCGGAGGTGCCCGGGGGTGCCCGGAGGTGCCCGGGTGCCCGGATGCCTGGGTGCGCGGGTGCCCAGGTGCCTGGGTGCCGGGGTGCCCGAGTGCCCTATAGCCCTATAGCCCTATAGCCCTATAACCTTACAGCCCTATATCCCTAACAGCCCTATACCCCCATAACTTTATAGCCCAATAGTCCTAATTGCCCTATAGCCCAATAGCCCAATGGCCTTATAGCACTATAGTCCTACAGCCCCATAGCCCTATAGCCCTATAGCCCTATAGCCCTATAGTCCTATAGCCCTTTAGCCCTATCGCCCTATAGCCCTTTAGCGCTATAGCCCTATAGCCCTATTGCCCTGTAGCCCTATAGCCCTATAGCCCTAAAGCCGCATAGCCCCATAGCCCCATAGCCCCATAGCCCCATAGCCTTATAGCCCTATAGCCCTATAGCCCTGTAATCCCCTTGGCCCTAAGCACATTACACATATGATTATTTGGCTTTTCTCCAGTACCATTTGTGTATTGGGTCGTGGCCGTCCAAGAAGGACTGCGCTTTATCTTGCATGTCGTTTAGCGTATGCCGAGGCTTCGGGATGATCTGTTTGCTCGTCCTGTTTGAGGGTTAGGACGGTACGCTTGTGTATATACATGATATTTCCGCGTTGTCTTCAGCGAGTCTTAATCTCCTGTTCTTGCCATGTTGCCTTTCTCTCGCCACCAGTTTCCATTTCTCCTCCTGGAGGCGGGCCTGGACCTAGAGTTCCAGGATGACGGTGCGCGCCTCATAGTACGCACCCGCCACGCACCGTGCGCTTGTCTACGCTGTCTCGGAAGCGAGAGTTGGAGTTCCTCGTTGCAGTCAGTGGTCGGAGATTGATCGGTTGCGAGAGCCGAACTTGGCGGACAGCAGTTTGACGCTGGAAGGTTAGCACAGGTGGAGATGGCGTTCAAACGAGGTCGAAGAACAGCGGTACCGGCATAGTATCGAGGGTCACGACGGCGGTGATTCCAGAGTGTGAATCTGAGTACGACGAGGACGTCGGCGGTGACGGTGACGATGCCAACGAGCACGTAGCTGCGAGGCCCAGCGACGCGAGTCCCTCAGCTCTTCGGGCGGGCACCGGCCCCAGCGCCCAGCTTAGCGCCGCCGCGGGCAGGGCCGCGGCGCGTGCGCGAGGCCCAGACCCTCCGAGGTCCTGCGCTTCTCCGTGCGCGGCCCCATGGGCAGCCCCGACCCTCGACCCCCAGGGGGCGGGCTTTCCCGTCGCTCAGGAGCGGAAGGTGGACGTACACGTACATGATCAGGGGGGAAAGAAACACACAGCCACAGTTAATCGTCGATTCCCCAGAAAATATGGGAAAATATGGGAAGTGGGGGGGACGACAGAAACCCAGAAATGTGGGAAAAGATGTTTTTTTGTGTGTCTATTTATTTGTGTGTCCTGGGGCCCCTTCACATGAATCCGCCTTGGTTTCGGACGTGTGCGCTGCGCGAACGCATGTATCACGAGAGGCTGGCCTCGCGGACTGGGGGGCCGCATTCGTGTACGTGGTTGGGCGCGCGTAGGTCCTGTGTGGGCCCCCTGGTCCAGTGCCGTTTTTGGGTGTCCCGGGGCCGGACGAGGGCTCCCAGATCGACCACACGTACGAGTGACCCTTCGCCAGAGTGACCTTAGGGGCAGGCTCATCGGGCTCCCCCCGATCGCCGAGCGCGATGCGATATGAGCGGCCCGCGCCCTTGAGTTTGGCTCCCTCGCGCCCCCAGAAGCTGCGCACCAAAGGTCAGTCTTGCCCAGGGTCACTTTTATGTCTATCCGACCAGAGGCCGAGATCTGTGGAGAGCCTCCGGCTCGAGTCTTCTCGTGGCGTTGGAGGTCTGGGGGTCTGCGGCGCCACGATCGGCGCATCGACTGGCGGCCCCGTCCCCTCGGCCCAGCCGCGCCTGCCGGTGTTGTGGGCGCGCGGGCTGCTCGGTCGTCTGGCGGAGCAGCTGTGCGCCGACGCCGAGGAGCGCTGCGCGGCGCCGTCGGGGGTCCTCCGGGGCAGCTTCCTGGAGGCGCTCGGGCGCGGCGGCGGTCGCCGAGGTCCGCGGGCACGGCGGCGGTCGCGGACGGCGGCGCCGTCAGCGAGCCTGGAGGCCGCAGGGGGCCCGCGGACGGCGACGACGGGGTCCCGGCAGCCGTTGTGGGAGCGGCCGCACACGCTGGGGCTCGGCGAGGCAGCCCGTGGAGCCATGGATGTCTAGTCGTCGCAGGGTATCGGCCGAGCTTCGGCGGCGAGCGAGGGGGGGAAGTGAGCAGGAGAAGGCCTTCTCAGAAGGCGGCGGGACTTCTCAGAAGCCCTCGCGCCTTTGAGGAGCTTTTTTTGTGTCTTCGGGGAAGGCTTAGACAACTTATCAGAAGGCCCGTGGACTTCCGAGCCTTCTGAGAAGGCCCGCCCCTTCTCACTTCCCCCCCCCTCGCTCGCCGCCGAATGCTGGAGCTGAACAGTGGAACTGTCGCCTGGCGCGTGGACGAGGAAAAGTGCGCCGACGAGCGCGGGTGTTTCTGCACTGGCACGCCTCTGCTGAATGACCACTGCTGCATGGAATCTTGTGGGCAGGCTGCCCAAGTGCAGCAGAAGCTGTTGGTCTTGTGCCTTGATTTGAAACGTGGCGACCTGCACGAGGGCCAGCTGTGGGTCAGGCGCCTAATTTTTCGAGCAATGCACATCTTTGGGGTGGACGTTGGAGTAATTTGCGAACTCGTGACGGAATTACCCAAGGAGGGCCCTCAGAGCGAATATCGAATTCAAGGATCCACGCGCTGTCAGAGACCAACGCCGAGGTCCTCTCGACGTGAACCCGCCGCACCGGCGGAGGCGTCGCCCCAGCGTGGAGCGGCGGACTCGCGCGGGCACGGCAGGCTCATTGGGCGGCGAAGATGACTGCGTGTCGCGGGGCGCGTGGCTTCGGTTCGCGGGGTCGGGTGGCCCTGGAGATCGTTCTGGTTCGATCAGCTTTTTAATTCTGGTGACAGACGAGATCCCACACCGCGACACTCATGCTGGCCGTCGCGGGCCTTTTGCGGGCCGCCCTGGTTAGCACGCCCGGGCGTGGCTCGAGAGACCGGTCAGGGCGATATCAAGGGCCCATGCCCCTTTCCCCCGTCCCTTGTCCCCCCTCCCCGCCCCCCTTCTGGTCCCACCTCCTCCGTCGGATAAGGATGAGAATGGAAATGCGGGGCATCCTGAAGTGCGAGCGATTGAAAGAGGAAGAGGAGGGAAAAGGAGGAGGAATGATGAGAATGAGGATGACGATCAGGAAGAGGTGTGAGGAAGGTGGAAGAGGTGGGGAATACGAGGACGAGGAATTCTATTTCCAGGATCAGGGGCGCCAGGTGCGTCAGGAGCGTCAGGAGCGTCAGGGGCGTCAGGGGCGTCAGACCGTCAAAAGCGTCAAAAGCGTCAGAGCGCCAGCGTTTTGGGGGCCACCGCTGCGCCACCACTCTAAGTCAAATCAACCCGTACATCTTTGTAGCAAGTTGTATTTCATTGTGTAAGCGCACAGTCTTAAAACAAAGTGTCATGCGATACCTGAGCTTCAATATGAGCAGTTGAGTTAGATGTCGGGCCGTTTCCAATCGAGAGTCCCATTTTGAACATGAACCGCCATCCGAGGAACTGCTGCTCATTTTTGGCCTCCTGGTTCCGAATGCGACAGACATTTTCAACCGCAAAAGGAACCAGTCTCCATCCGTTTTATTTCTGCGAGCTGTAAGACCAATGTGCGCAGCGCTACGGCGAGAGCTATATTTTGAACACCGCCCGCCCTCCATTCATGTAATTGTTGTAGTCTTCTTTGCTTGCGAGTGTTCTCGGCAATATGAAAATAACAACATGTTTTTCCCAACCAACCTGTGTTGTTTGGTCCTCGTTTTGAAGAGACGGTCCCCGCGTCACCTCCTCCCGCTGCCCCCCCTGCTCTCCTCTCCTCCTCCTCCCTCCTCCTCCCTCCTCCTCCCTCCTCCCTGCGTTTCACCCACCCAGCGCAGCGTTTCGTGGCCCTATAGGGAGCTCCACCGAAGGCGCCAGTGGCAGGGTTCGCATGGCGGCCTCGGGCCATTTCGGCACACCCCTCACGAGGATCGTGGCCCCATAGGGAGCTCCACCGAAGGCTCCAGTGGCAGGGTTCGCATGGCGGCCTCGGGCCATTTCGGCACACCCCTCACGAGGATCGTGGGCCCATAGGGAGCTCCACCGAAGGTCCCAGTGGCAGGGTTCGCATGGCGGCCTCGGGCCATTTCGGCACACCCCTCACGAGGATCGTGGCCCCGTGGCCCCAGAGGGAGCTCCACCGAAGGCGCCAGCGGCAGGGTTCGCATGGCGGCCTCGGGCCATTTCGGCACACCCCTCACGAGGATCGTGGCCCCATAGGGAGCTCCACCGAAGGCGCCAGTGGCAGGGTTCGCATGGCGGCCTCGGGCCATTTCGGCACACCCCTCACGAGGATCGTGGCCCCATAGGGAGCTCCACCGAAGGCCCCAGTGGCAGGGTTCGCATGGCGGCCTCGGGCCATTTCGGCACACCCCTCACGAGGATCGTGGCCCCATAGGGAGCTCCACCGAAGGCCCAGTGGCAGGGTTCGCATGGCGGCCTCGGGCCATTTCGGCACACCCCTCACGAGGATCGTGGCCCCATAGGGAGCTCCACCGAAGGCGCCAGTGGCAGGGTTGCATGGCGGCCTCGGGCCCTTTCGACACACCCTTCACGAGGATCGTGGCCCCATAGGGAGCTCCACCGACGGCGCCAGTGGCAGGGTTCGCATGGCGGCCTCGGGCCATTTCGGCACACCCCTCACGAGGATCGTGGCCCCATAAGGAGCTCCACCGAAGGCGCCAGCGGCAGGGTTCGCATGGCGGCCTCGGGCCATTTCGGCACACCCCTCACGAGGATCGTGGCCCCATACATCGGCCCAATGAAAGTTCCTGGAATTTTCATCACGACGCTGGCCGGCGGAAGTCGACGGAAGTAAAACGAGGCGGAAGACTGGGGAAGGCCGCTGGAAGGCTTGCCAATGTCAGCGGAATTAAACGACGCCCCTTCCGAACCCCCTACCCCCCGTAGAAGCCTAGCAATGTTGTCTTCCTCCGTGGGCCGGGCGGGATCCCGCCTGGCTTATTCCGCTTTAATATTATAAGTTTAGTTCAGGACGATCAAAATCCCACCCATTAAAAATGGGGTAGACCAAAATCCCGGGCCGTTCACGGATCCCACCATGCTGGGATCGGCTCGAAGTAAGATGGGGCTCATAAGTTGCAGTACTATTGCCGTGTTGGGGTCGTCTTGATGTCATCTTGAGATCATATCCCGGTCATGTTTGGATCACGCAACCATCGCGTGGTCATTATGAGGCCACCCTGGGTGCGCTTGGATCCATCTTGTTGCCATCGGGCCATCTCGGCGTCACGCGTTGCTCATATGTTTCGTCATCTGCGAGTCGGCCTGAGACGGTCCAGAATCCATGGCAGGATCGCGTTGGGGTGGCATCATCCTGGGTCCTCTGGACGTTATCGTCCGTGGCCTGAGGCATTCCTGGAAGCCTGTTGTGGCCATGGGACGTCTTGGGATCGCGTGCGTGCGAACGCTGAGCACGCGCGCGCAACTTTTCATCTTGCCGACGGGTTTACATACATATTATTCCTCTTGCGAGTTTCCAAGGAAACTTTTGTTGGAGCCAAGTAGGGAGCTTCACCGAAGGCGCCAGTGGCAGGGTTCGCATGGCGGCCTCGGGCCATTTCGGCACACCCCTCACGAGGATCGTGGCCTCATAGGGAGCTTCACCGAAGGCGCCAGTGGCAGGGTTCGCATGGCGGCCTCGGGCCATTTCGGCACACCCCTCACGAGGATCGTGGCCCCATAGGGAGCTCCACCGAAGGCGCCAGCGGCAGGGTTCGCATGGCGGCCTCGGGCCATTTCGGCACACCCCTCACGAGGATCGTGGCCCCACAGGAGCTTCACCGAAGGCGCCAGTGGCAGGGTTCGCATGGCGGCCTCGGGCCATTGCGACACACCCCATCACGCACGAGGATCGTGGCCCCATAGTTGTGCTTCTTCAACAACCGCGCCTGGGCGTCGTACTCCGCCGTGTCGACGTACAACGCCACCTCCTCTCTCATGGCTCTTCAAGTCCTCTCCTGCTTGTGCTCATCGGTCAGAGGGATACCGTCCTTGTCGTCGTCGGCGCCCGGGAAGACGGCCACGAACGTGTTTCTGAGCATGTCGGGCTCCGGCGGGAAGCCGGGGCCACATAGGTAGCGCGGGCCAAGATGGTATTCACAATTGCTGTATTCACAGCTGCAGATGGTTGGGTCCTTCGCCAGGCTAATTTTGAGAGCGGCACGCCCTCACTATGTGTACATGTTGAGCGCAAGTATGACGAACGTGCGCAGCGCTGTGGCGAGATCCGCATTTTGAAGCAAGTGACTTGCCCTCCATATCTGTTGCTGTTGTCAGTGCCAAGCTCTTCAGGAGCATGAATTGTTAGTAAGGCTCAGGCGACCTGCCCTGCCCGCTCCACTGATACGCCTGGTGGTGCGGCGAGGGGACCTTGCCTTAGTCAGGGGTGGTGGTGGTGGAGGCCAGAAGGGGACGATGGGTCCGCCAATTCCGCGGCTGGATTTCCGCGTGAGAAGGAGGAGGAGGAGGAGGAGGAGGAGGAGGAGGAGGAGGAGGAGGAGGAGGAGGAGGAGGAGGAGGAGGAGGGAGGATTGGGAGGAGGAGGAGGAGGCGGATGGGGAGGAGGATGGACAACAGGCGTATACGTTACAGAGCTTGATCATCATTGTCCCCAGAGATCTCTTGAGGCCTCCAGAGGTCTCCAGAGGCCTCAGGAGGCCTCTGGAGGTCCTCGGGGCTTCCCCAGGTCCCAGAAGGCCGAAGAGATTTTCAACAACTTTGAGCGTCGGACCCTTGAAGAGCTCCCCAACTCGCCCTCTGCTCTCGCCCTGCCCTGGGCGGCGTCAGGTACGCGACGCCGACCCGCAGGGGTGCGCGATCAGAAGCCGCGGGGGCGAGGCACGTTGCGTAATGTCAGCGAGCCGCCCCCTTCAGTCGTCGCCAGGAGTAGGAGGAGGAGGAGGAGGAGGAGACTGCTCCTCCGGCGGAGCTTCCTGTTCCTTTTTCCTCGGCTTTGGTACACATTTCTCCCGCATTCTTTCTCCCGGGACAGCTGTCGTATCGTCGTTTCCACCTCCCACTGGTGGGGAAGCAAGCGCTTTCCAACACTAGCTGTTCTGATGAGATGCTTCCTTACGTTCCACCCCGAAACGGCTACTCTTGCAAATGTAAGTGACGAGCACGGGAACGAAACACTCCGAACTTTCTAAACCTGTCAGCTTGTCTCTCCCACTGGGCACTTCTTCCGAGTGCGCTGTCGACCCTCCGCAGCCCTGGCCCTGGGGGGGTCAGGCAGGGCCGCCTTCGATCCGATTCGATGCCATTCGACTCGCCGGCTGGGGCCGCGACTCCGATTCGATTCCATTCGGTCCGATTCACCAGCATCGGCCAGGGCCAGCTGGAGCCGGGCGCGGCGATCCGACTTCGGTTCAATTCGGGACGATTTGCTGGCGATCCAATCCGCCTTCGATCCGATCCGACTTCGCGATTCGATCCGGCTCAGGCCTGCCAGGCGGTGAAGGTCCCGAGCTCTTCGCAACGCCAGTAACTCTCGTTTGCACGAGCTTTCGCCTTCACCTTCGCATAGTTTGTCCATCACGTGTGCACTCGAGATTCTCAGGAGGGTGGTGAGGATACGGTGGCGGAGCATGGTGGGAAGAGGAGGAGGGGACTGAGCGGGAGGAGGACGATGAGGATAAGGATATGGGTGGGAATGTGGAGGATGAGGAGAAGGAGGAGGAGGAGGAGGAGGAGGAGGAGGAGGAGGAGGAGGAGGAGGGGGAATAGGTTGAGGAGGAGGATGTAGTGGAGCATGAGCGAGGTTCCTCGACAGCCATCCGTGTCGGCCCGCGCCCAGGCGGTGGCGAGGCTGCTCAAGGAACGCCGCGCCGCCTTCCCTCCGCTCCAGGGTCCTCCTTCCCTCTTCTTCCTCTTCCTCCTCCTTCTCCTCCTCGATGCTCGATGCTCAAGACAGGTTCACTGGTGACAGCCTCCTCCTGCTCCCCCTCCCCTCCCCCATTCGGGGAGGCGCCACCCGTGTGATCAGACTCGGCCGCGGTTCAGCGACATTCCCGATGCTTATCCTCCTTCCTCCCTTTCCTTCCCACTTCCCTCTTTCTGTTCCTTCCCCCTTCTCCCCCCCCTCTCTCTTCTCCCTTCTCCCCTCCGCTTCCGACCCTTCCTCCTTCTCCTCCTTCTTGATTTTTCCTTAGCAACTCCTCCCTGTCGCACCCCGAGAAGTGTCGGTACGACGGCCGAGCATTGCGCCGGATTTTTCCTCACCAGTCATAATCTTTTGGGTTTCAGAATGTGGCTCTCGCCTCGGTGCCGCTCACATAAGAAATAAGTTTCAAGAGTTTCTCGGATGGATGGCTTAGCCCCGCGCATGTGCCTCAAGAGTTTACACCAGTTTTCAAGGATTCTTGTGGTTGACGTCCCACATATTGTGTTTTGGTACAGTGCTGCTGTCAGAGCGCAACTGTCATGTTGATTCGCAATGTTCAGGTCCCAGGAATGGTGTTCCGGCACGGTTTAGGATCGTCAAGAGACAACAGTAACGTTGATTCGCGGCGTTGAAATCCCAGGAATGGTGTTCTGGCACGCGTCAGGATTTGCAGACGTTTGTCCTCCAACGAGGCACTTCCTCCAGTGCATATAACCCCCTGTAGGGACACATGTACAGGGAACTTGGAGAGAGGGTTTATTGCAACATCGTTGATGAGTCTTGGGTTTACACTGGCCTCTCTAGTTGCCGCAGCGGGGGATCGAAACCCAGCCCGACTGACACCGAACTTGCATAGTTCCATTGGTGACGCTCAGGGCCTTCACGCACCTCCGGTTGCCGATTGGGGTGTGAGACCGAGGAGAATTTCATACAGCCATCGAGCTCGAGGCATCGACACCGAGAGGGAGGGTTAATAGGTGCCGTGCGGTTGCAAGTATTGTTTTGTTTTTTATTGGGATTTTGCTACGCGGCATGGTCTTTGTTGCACGAAGAGGTGTTCCGTTCTGCGGTAGATCTACAGAGTTGCGGATTTCACAAGTGATAGTGGTTTGGACCAATGTCGTCTAAAGATTTTCACGGAAAAGGGTGTTATTTTTGGTCTGACGATATTGATTTGATTTTTGCTGGTACGCATTGGGTCAAGGGCAGCGTCGGGACGACATCGCAACATTTTGCATTGATCGGATTGGAGCTGGCTTGTGCCCTTTTGTAACAATATGATGGATGCGTGTGTGGGGAGGATTCTGTTATAGTTGATTTCGGTCGATTGTACAGTTGAGCGTCGGCGTACATGGTCATCATGTGATACTGAACATGCATGTACGTATATATACATATATATATATATATAGATATATATGTCTATCTGTCTGTCTGTCTTTCTGTCTGTCTGCCTGCCTGCCTGCCTGCCTGTCTGTCTGTGTGTCTGTCTGTCTGTCTGTCTGTCTGTCTGTCTGTCTGTCTGTCTGTCTGTCTGTCTGTATATGTGTGTATGTATGTATGTATGTATGTATGTATGTATCTATGTATGTATGCATGTATGTATGTATGTATGTATGTATGTATGTATGTATGTATGTATGTATGTATGTTGTATGTGTGTATGTATGTATGTATGTATGTTTGTATGTATGTATGTAATGTCATGTAATGTAGTGTAATGTAATGTAATGTAATGTAATGTAAGTATAATGTAATGTAATGTCATGTAATGTAAAGTAATGTGTTGTATTGAATTGTAATGTATTGTATTGTAATGCATTGTAGTGTAATGTAATGTAATGTATTGTAATGTAATGCAATGTAATGTAATGTAATGTAATGTAATGTAATGTAATGTAATGTATTGTAATTTAATGCAATGCAATCCAATGCAATGTAATTGAATCTACGGTATGTATGTATGCATGCATGCATGCATGCATGTATGTATGTATGTATGTATGTATGTATGCATGCATGCATGTATGTATGTATGTATGTATGTATAGCTATATGTATGTATGTATGTATGTATACATGCATGCATGTATGTATGCATGCATGCATATGTATACATACATGCATGTATGTATGCGTATACTTACACACTGTATGTATGCATGCATGCATGCATACATGTCTGTCTGTCTGTCTGTCTGTCTGTCTGTCTGTCTGTCTGTCTGTCTGTCGGCCTGTCTGTCGGCCTGTCGGCCTGTCTGCCTGTCTGTCTGTCTGTCTGTCTGTATGTATGTATGTATGTATGTATGTAAGTATGTATGTATGTAAACGAGGGTTGCTCAATTGTCAGGTATATGGAGAGGGGGTCCCCGGGTATGCCACAACTTTTGATACAATTCAAAGGGATGTTGCGCCAAGATAAGGAAGCTTGGAAGCATAATGTGGCTCATCCCCGCGCGATTTCATTGATCACCTGGGATATGTCTTGCGAGTGCAGCAAACACCTGGTCGGGTTGAACGGGAAGGGAACCTCAGGATACAAACGTAATGCTTTCGAACATAGACATTGGCCGACGGCGGCGTGGCACGGGACACCGACTTTCTCGAGGACGCAGTCGCCGGGGAATCAAAACACACGCACACACATCCAGCGCGAAACAGCTGATTCGTTTATCAGACCATCGAGCGGCTTGACAACTGGGCAGGCCTGCCGCGCATCAGTGGACCCAGTCCTCTATGAATTGAGTCAGGACTTCTATAGGCAATCCTACCTGCAGAAAGTTCCTCTTCCTCCTCCTTCCTCCTCCTCCTTCTCCTCCCCGCTGTATCATCCTCCCCCTCCTCCTCCTCCTCCCCCTCCTCCTCCCTACTCTTTCCGCCTCGCCCTCCTCCCTCACGTTCCCCCTCCTCCTCCTCTTCCTCCTTCTCCTCCTCCTCCTCCTCAGACTCCTTCTTTTTGCCATATTCTCCTCTTACTCCTCTCTGCTCATGGGGGTGGGAGACGGGATCGGGACGTTCAGACATTAGGTTGAGCGAGAGCGGGGGGGGATGAGGAGGGGAGCGGGAGGGAGGGAGTGAGGGATGGAGGGGGTCCACGCAAAGCGGACCTGCGTATCGCAGTCCATTCTTCCTGTCGCGATGTGTAGGCCTGTCACCGTGATGACCCAGGGCGTCCGAAAGAAACACGGAGGATCGTGCCCGCAGGAGGGCGTCTGGAATGTCCGCGCAGCGTCCATTTATCAGTGTTGGCGCCTCGCGCTCCTCGGTGCCGCCCCCCCCCCCCCCCTTCCACGCCTGCTGCGTCGTCGGACGGCCGAGCGCGTTCCGCCCGTGCGTCTGCCGCATGACTTTGGCTTGCAGCCAGGGCGCGTAAGTAGGGACCGCCTTGGACTCAGGAAAGGGCCCTGGCTCTTGGGCCGAGGAGGAGGAGGAGGAGGAGGAGGAGGAGGAGGAGGAGGAGG
>CAUYUJ010011021.1:0-25147 GCA_963575745.1 Prorocentrum cordatum | reverse complement strand
GACGACGAGGACGACGAGGAGGACGAGGACAACGAGGACGACGAGGACGACGAGGGGGACAACGACGACGACGACGACGACAACCACGACGACGACGACGACGACTGCGACGACGACGAGGACGACGAGGACGACGAGGACAACGAGGACGACGAGGACGAAGAGGAGGACGACGACGCCGACGACGACGACGACAACGGCGACGACGACGACGACCACGACGACGACGACGACTGTGACGACGACGACTGCGACGACGACGACGACGACGACGACGACAACGACGACGACGACTGCGACGACGACGACGACGTCGACCTTCCGGAGTCGCCCTCCGCGCCGCCGCCCCGAATCGAGCCTGCGAAGGCTGGCCGACGACGCCGACGACGACGACGACGACGACTACGATGACGCCGACGCCGACGACGCCGACGATGGCGATGCCGACGATGGCGGTGACGCGGAGGAGGACGCGGACGTCGACGACGAGCTGACGACGCCGACGGCGACGGCGGCCCCGACCTGCCGCAGCGGCGCGCACAGGCGGCGGCGACGGAGGAGGCGGCGCACCGCCCACGTGCGCGCGTCCGCGTCGGCCTCGGCTCTGGGAGGCGCCGGATCCATCGTCCATCATCATCGTCGTCGTCATCATCGTCATCATCATCATCATCATCCTCATCGTCATCATCATCATCATCATCATCATCATCATCCTCATCGTCATCATCATCCTCATCCTCATCCTCATCATCATCATCAACATTATCATTGTCATTATCATCCTCGTCATCATCATCATCATCGTCGTCGTCTTTGTCAGCTTCGTCGCCATCGTCGCCGTCGTCTTCGTCGTCGTGTTTGTCATCTTCGTTGTCGTCTGCGTCGTCCTTGTCGCCTTCGTCTTCGCATTCGTCGTCGTCTTCGTCGTCCACGACGGCTCCCAGATTCTGCGAAGTGCCCCAGGGAAGTGCTCGGGAAATTCTCAGAGCATGTGGGAGGCCCTCGGCGGCTGTCGGAAGTTCTCGGGAGGTCCCGGGGGTTCGCGCCGCCGTCGTCGTCGCCGCCGCCGCCGCCACCGCCGCCGCCTGCGTCGGCGTCGGCGTCGGCGTCGGCGTCGGCGTCGGCGGCGGCGTCGGCGTCGGCGGCCTCGTCGACAGCGTCGTCGTCGGCGTCGGCGCGCCGCCAACGTGCGCGCGCCTTCGCCGGCCTCGGCCGGGCGGCGTTGGCCCCAGGAGTCGGGGCTGGCCGCGCGGCCGCGAGAGAAGGCGGAGAGGGTCCTTGAGACCCCCTCCTCCTCCTCCTCCTCCTCCTCCTCCTCCTCCTCCTCCTCCTCCTCCTCCTCCATTCCTCCTCCTTATGGATCGCTTCTCCCTGTCGCACCCCGAGGCCAAGTCCTCTTGAGACTTCCTCATCACTTTTGTTGCTTCCTCTCCTCCTCCGCTCCGGCTTTGTCGCTGTCCGCGTTGTTTCACGGCTCATTTGAATACTCGACGCACGGACACGAGCGTGCGCGAGTTGACTGCCGACTTTCGTTACTCCGTCTCACGCTGCGGCGCAGCCCTGCTGTGGTGATATGCACTCACTGAGGTTGGAGGCACTCGCTGTTGCTGAAGGCAGCAGGGAAATAAAAAGGGGTCCTGAAGGTTGTTCGCTGTCTTTGGACCCGCGCGACCCCATCCCAGGCGTAGGCGGATTTTGGAAAAAGAGTGAAGCATAGAGTCCGACGTACTCGAAGATCGTCAATGAGATGATCGAAAAATCGCCCCCGGACTATTTTCCTTGCTCTTTCTGGCTGCTCCTTCTGCAGAGGGACGTGCCCCACCGAATCCCAGGCCCCGGCGGGGACGTCAAGGAACGACGCGGGGCGGCACGCCAGTCCCGGGAACGTCGAGGGGCCCGGGGCCCGCTGCCACCGGGACCCCGCCCCCGCGGGCCGAGGGAGGCGGAGAGGGAGAGGGGAGAGGGAGGGCAGCAGAGGAGGGAGGCGGAGAGGCAGAGCGGAGAGGAGGGGGGGGGGGCGGCGAGGGGAGGGAGGGAGGGAGGCGGAGAGGGAGAGAGGGAGGGAAGGGAGGAGAGGGAGGGAGGGAAGAGGGACGGCGAGGAGGGAGGGAAGGGAGGGAGGCGGAGAGGGAGGGAGGCGGAGGGAGGAGAGCAGGGGATCGAAGATCGAGGCGCGAAGGTCGAGGTTCGAGAGCCGTCGCGTCTGGCGCCTCCGAGAGCCTCCGGCGGCCTGGGGGAGAGGCTGAGAGCCCCCGCCCTCCCTCCTGCTCCAGGTACTCCTGCTCCTCCTCGCCATCCTCCTCCTCCTCCTCCTGCTCCTCCTCGTCCTCCTCCTCCTCCTCCTCCTCATCATCATCATCAGCAGCAGCAGCATCATCACCATCACCAGCAGCAGCCACATCAGCATCAGCATCAGCATCAGCATCAGCATCAACATGTCATTATGAGCATTATCATCATCATGCTCATCATCCTCATCCTCATCCCCATCGGCATCATCCTCATCCACATCCTCATCCTCATCAGCATCATCAGCATCAACATCATCATCATCATCATAATCATTATCATCATCATCATCATCATCATCATCATCATCATCACCATCGCCATCACCATCACCACCATCATCATCATCATCATCGTCATCATCATCGAAATCATCATCATCGTCACCACCATCACCATCACCATCACCATCACCATCACCATCACCATCACCATCACCATCACCATCACCATCACCATCACCATCACCATCACCATCACCATCGCCATCACCATCACCACCATCATCATCATCATCATCATCATCATCATCATCATCATCATCATCATCAGCATCATCATGCGGTTCCTCCTGCTGCTGCTGATCCGCCCTCTCCTCCTGCTCATCCTCCTCCTCCTCCTCCTCATCCTCCTCCTCCTCCTCCTCTTCGTCCTCCTCCTCCTGGTCTTCTTCCCCCGCCTCCTCCACGAAGTCATGCCCATCCCTCTTCTTCTCATCCTCCTTCCCACCCCCCTCCCCTCCTCCTCCTCTTCATCCTACTCTGCCTCCCTCATACCTTCTCCTACCTCCCAACCACCGTCATGCCCCTCCCTCGTCTTCTTCTTCTTCTTATTATTATTATAATTATTCGAATTATTATTATTATTAGTATTATTATTATTACTACTACTATTATCACTATTATTATTAATAATAATACTGTTATTATTATCATTAGTAATATTATTTATGTTTTTCTCTTATTATTACTATTCTTCTCTTCCTCCTCCTCCTACTCCTCCTTCTCCTTCTCTTCTCCTCTTCTCCTCTTTCCTTCGTCCCCCATCCTCCTAAAAATCATTATGGCTTTCTTCCTTGCTACCTCATACCTCCCTGCCCCATCACCACCACTCCAGGCACCCTGCTCGTCCTCATCCTCCGCTTCCTCATGGGAGGATGGGGGCGGGAGGGGGAGCGTGAGTGGAGTGCCGGGAAGTCCAGTGGGAGGACAGGGGGCGGGGATGGGCATGGGGAAAAGGGGCAGAGGAGGCGGAACGAGGAGGAGGACGAGGACACAGGCATCCGACGGTTTGATGTTCGTCACGCGCGTCCCCAAAACTCCCGACTCCTTCCCCGGGAGTGCGGGATTAGTTATTCATCCTGGATGTGTTTGTTTGTCCCAGGGTCCAAGAACGGGCCCCAGGTGCCGAAGTCGAGGGAAAACGCCAAGATTGAAAAATCAGAGCTGCAGAGATCTGGGGGCGAGGAAGGAGGAGGAAAAGGAGAGAAAGGAGGAGGAGAAGGAGGAGGAGGAGGAGGAGGAGGAGGAGGAGGGGGGAAGGAGGAGGAGGAGGGGAAGGGGCAGGAGGAGGAGGAGGAGGAGCAGGAGGAGGAGGAGGAGGAGGAGGAGGACGAGGAGGAGGAGGAGGAGAAGGAGGAGGAGGAGGAGGGGGAGGAGGAGGAGGCGGAGGAGGAGGAGGAGGAGGAGGCGAGCAGCCTGCACGAGTTCTCCGAGAAACCGAAAAACCTTGGAAACATGAAACCCCTAGCCACTTAAGGCGGGAGGGGGAGGCGAAGCCTCAGAAAGTAATGCCGAAACAAGTTCAGGCGCGGGGGGGCAGCGGGGCCCCCGTCTTGGGGTGAAAGCCCCGCTCCACCAGGTCGCCAAGCGTGCAGGCACAGCTAAGCGGCTCGGGCGCAAGCCCGACCGTGAGATAAAAAGGGCCCGAACACCTCCCCAAAGGGGAGTGCCAGCAAGCGCAGCCAGGGGCCTACAACCCGTCCAGGCTGTCGAGGACGAAGTCCGCGAACGACCGAGGCCTAACCTGGCCGCCGGCCAAGGGCAGAGGAAGACCAGTGCGCGGGTGTTTGCCCTCCCACAGGCGACCCAGGCGGGGCCGCGCCTGTGGGGGCACAATCCCGAGGCAAGGCTGCGCGGGGAGCTGAGCGTTCTCGCTCGAGTGCGCTCCGCACCTCGCGCAGAAAAAAGGAAGGGCCCACGCGCCACACGCGGTGGCCACCTCCTGGGCTGCACGCCGCAGGCGTGTAGCCATCACGCGTCCTGGCGACGCGGTAGCAGCGGCAGCAGCGGAAGCCCTTGCCACGCGGCGCAGGCTCGCGCACGCCAGCGGGCAACACCACGTCTGCCGTCAGCGTGGGGGCTGTCCCCCCGCGCCGAGCACGTCGCAGGTGACCGTGACGCGGCGCGTCGTGCTGGCTGGGGTCCGCTGAGCGCAGAACCCGAGACAAAAAAGTGGCGACAAGCGTCACCAGGTGAAAGGTGCGTTCGGCCCGCTCCACCGCAGCACTGTCCGCGGGGTGGATGGCAGCACCTTGTCGGGCGCCGAGGTCGGCGTAGTGGTTCCCCCAACGCTTGATCAGGCCACGCTCGACGGCACTGTCGTGGCAGCGTCGAGCGTGGCTTTTGACCTTCACCACCGCGACGTCACCACCTAGGTCGTCCACGCGATCCCAGGTACGCGTCCAGAGGTCGGCTGCCTCGCACTGGGCACCAATGGTCTCGGCGCGTCCGCGCTCGAAGCCGGAAACCACCCAGGCGCAGTCCGAGTGGAAGCAGTCGGGCCCCAAGGCCACGTGCGTCAGATACATGAGGGGGCGAAGGCCTCCGCAGGATCTGGCGCCTGGTGCAGCCCTGGAAGCGGGCCGCAAAGGGAGGCGGCCAGTTGCCCGTCCACCTGGACAACCGACCAGCCCGCTCTACGGAGCCGGGGTCTCCCCGTACTGACGAGGTACAGGAACCGTCGCCGAAGGCCTCGCCTTCGATGCTACCAGAGCCAGGCCGCTTGAGCCACTGGACGAGGAGGGAGGGCGCAGGGTGATGGACAGAGGGGCGAGGGTCGGGGACCAGGGCATGCCTCCAAAGGGCCCAGGTCGAGTGCACCCCGAGGTCCCGCCTCAGGGGAGGGGGGAGGTCATGCTCACGGACGAAGGCCCACGTCGCGGAGCACTGGCCAGTCACCCAAGCCTTAAAGGTCCCTGGGCAGGATTCGATACAACAAAGTGGGCACGTGCGGCTGCGCGTGAGGCCGCGGCGGGCTTTGCGGGCCTGGTCCCACACGCCATTCGAGACAATCGCACGGAGAGCCGCCTGTTGTCGAGCCGCCCACTCGGGGCCCGTCCTACAGATTCAGAGGCGACGGAAGGGGGGCAAGGTAAGGGCGGGCAAGGAGGCCAGACATCTACTCGGAACTCTGCTGGGCTCGGTCCAGCAGCCAATCCTCTGTGCCCAGACGCGCGAGGTGCAGCACAGATCTCGGGCAGACCGCGGTGAGATAAACCTTGATGCCCTCGCTGGTATCTAACGTGCAGGGCCCAGCTTCCAGCCGATGCGCCTACAACTGGCCAGAGCCGCCGAAATCGGGCCGCGGACGGGGGCCCATCGACGGCGTCTTGGCGCCAGGGCGGCTCGCGGGCGCCGCTGCGATCCCTGCTGGTTGATCGGCGGCGGCCAGCAGCGCCGCGACCAGCAGCAATCCGCGCAGGCACAAGCTGCAGCAGGTGCCTGCAGTGGCAGCACCATGTCCACCATGCCTCATTCTTTCGAAACCCACAGTGGGCGCACGCATGGCCGCCGCGGCCGCTGGCGGCGCCGCTCGCGGCCACCAGGCGGCCGCGCTGACGGGGGGATGGCGAGCCCCGCCACGCGCGCAGCAGCGCCCTGGCCGCGGCGCGCTCGCGACGGAGGCGCCGATGCCACGCCGCCTCGGAGGGCAGCGCGATGGTCCCCGCCCGAGGGGAGCCCGCGGCGGCCTGTCCGCCCCCCAGGCCCTCGGGCAGAAACTGGAGGGGAAGGAGGAGGTGGCGGAGGGGGAAGGAGGAGGAGGAGGAGGAAAGGAGGAAGGGAAGGATGAGGAGGATGAGGAGGATGAGGAGGAGGAAGGAGGAGGAGGAGGAGGAGGAGGAGGAGGAGGAGGAGGAGGAGAGAGGAGGGATGGCAGGAGGAGCGGAGGAGGAAGGAGAGGAGGAGGAGGAGGAGGGGGAGGAGGAGGAGGAGCAGGAGGAGGAGGAGGAGGAGGAGGAGGAGGAGTGAGGGGAGGAGGAGGAGGAGGGGAAGGCGGAAGAGAGGGAGGAGGAGGGAGGAGGAGGAGGAGGAGGAGGAGGAGGAGGTAGGAGAGGAGGAGGAGGAGGAGGAGGAGGACAAGGGCGAGGGCGAGGACGAGGCCGACGCGCGCGCGCTCGCCGCGGCGGGCGCCGTCCTCCTTGATCTTGCGCTCGAGCGCGTCGATCTGGCGCTCGAGCTGGTGGCTCGCGTCCTGCGGGGCACCGGCGGCGGCCTCCTCTAATAAAGGGGCCCTGGGACACGCAAAGAAGTAGGCACAATCCCCCGATGTTCCAATATTTTCGAGGTTGTTGTCCAGACGCCGGCCCCCGGTGGGCCAGCGGGGGTCCCCCCAGGCCAAGAACGTGCGCTTTCTCTGCGCGCAGGCCCGCGGCGCCGTCCTCCTCCTCCTCCTCCTATCCTGCTCCCTCCTTCATGCGCTCCTCTCCTCCTCTCCTCTCTCTCTCTCTCCTCCTCCTCCTTCCTCCCCCTCCCTTTCCTCCTCCTGCCCTGCTCCTCCTTCTCCTCCTCTCCTCTCCTCATCTCCTCCTCCTCCTCCTCGTGCTCCTCCTCCTCCTCCTCCTCCTGCTCCTCCTCCTCCTCCTCCTCCTCCTACAGGCGGGCATAGGAGGAAAACTAAAAAGTAGTGTTCTTGTTTGTGATCTTCAAAAATCACAGATGCTCAAACATGGGCACACAAAAACGCCCCCTGACTATGTTGTAGTATCTTTAAAGATTTCTCCTGCAGGGGGAGGTGCCCGACTGAATGCTCGACAGAAAGGCCCACGCTGCACCACGGCCAGGACTTCTCGAGGACGGCGAGAAGGTCTGGTTCAAGAAGGGTGATTTCAACGGCTGCTGGAGCGCCTCAGATCGCGCTGGAGTGTCCAAGGTCGGGCTGGGGGGGCCTCGAGCCCAGCGAAACCAGAATGTCCAACGAACCCTTTCTGGCAGCCTCCGAACGTCGAAGGAGCACCGCCTGAGGCGAGCGGCGCCGGCACGGCCCCGGAGCCGTGGCGGCGGGGAGGACGTCTTCACCGGTCGGCAAGCCGCCTTCGCCACGGTGTCCACGCCACAGCTTTAAGGGGCCCTGGGACACACAAATAAATAGACACAAATAACAATATCCCACGTATTTCCTTATATTCCTCCTCCTATATTTTTATAAGCCCGGGCGGGGGGAAACCCCATGGGCCCCCCCCCAAACCGGACTCCCGGGATCCGGGGTTTTGGGACCCTCCGGACGGGCCTCGAAGCGGTTCCCGGGCCTCGCAGGGCGTTTTGCCAAGCCTTCCCAGCACACCTAGGGCGATCAGGGGGGTCATCGGAGACGTCCCAGGGACCCCCAAGACAGCACAAGAGCGCTCCAAGAGTGACCCACATGACCTCAAGATGGCCCGAGAGGCCCCCAGGACTGCCCCAAAGAGGCCTCCAAGAGCACTCCCAAGAAGGCCCCAAGAGGCAAACATCATAGATTTTCTATTGGTTTTTGGTGAATTTTGGGGTTCTCCTCTTTACGGCTTCCCGACGCTCCAAGACGGCGATCTTCTGGGCGTCCGAAGCCGCCTGGGAGGCTCCAAAATCGCCCCACAACCATCCGAAAGGGCTTCCAGGCAGTCCAAGAGAGCCCCAAAACGGCACAACACGGGTCCAAGATGGCCCTCGGAGAGCCCCGTGGCGGCCCAAGATGGCCCCAAGACACCCTCCGTCGTTCAGCGAGACCGCGGTTGGAGGCAGGGTGGACCGAGGAAGCCCCCAGAGGCCCCCAGAATACGCCCAGGAGGCCTCCAGAAGGCCTTAAGGAAGCCTGAAACAACTTTTGTGAGGCCCCCAGAGGCTCTCCAAGGAGGAGCCTCCGCAAAAAAGAGCTGAGGAGGATGGGGAGAATGCGCAGGGTATGGCGAACATGAGGAAAAAGAAGCATGGAGCAAGGATAACGAATAACATTATTATAGCGGCGATGCTGGAAAAGGCAACAGGGAGTTATCGCTACATTGTCGGCTTGGCCTTCCTGCTATTCCACCTGCACACCAAGCTTCAAGGACCAAGGTGCATGGCGCGAAGCGCCACTGCAGTCATGTGTATGCATATACATGTATATATACACATATATATGTATGTGTATATATATATATAGATTATGGGTTTCTGTCTCCCCCCCACTTCCCATATTTTCCCATACCTTCTGGGGAATCGACGATCAAGTGTGTCCGTGCGTCTTTTGTCTTCCCCTCCCGAACAGCTCTTGCGGCTCGCGCGGCCGAGGCCCGGACCGCCCAAGAAAGCCGAGCGCGACCCTGCACCGTGCGGGGCGCCGCCTCTGCAGGCCCGCCTCTCCCGCGGCAGGGGCGTCCACTGCACGTTCCAGGAGGAGGAGGAGGAGGAGGAGGAGGAGGAGGAGGAGGAGGGAGGAGGAGGAGGAGGAGGAGGGGGAGGAGGAGGAGGAGGAGGAGGAGGAGGAGGAGGAGGAGGAGGAGGAGGAGGAGGAGGAGGAGGAGGAGGCCGACGACGGCAACGACGGCGACGACGACGACGACGGCGACGACGACGACGACACCGGCAGCGGCGGCGGCGGCGACGACGTCGACAGCCATGACTCGACGTCGCCAACCGCGGCTGGGCGGCGCTCGCCGCGCGCCGCGCTCATCCGGCGCCGGCGCCCGGGGCTGCGCGGCGCGAGGGGCGCTCCTTCAGCGAGGGCCCTGACGCGGCCGCGGGGGCTTTTTTGGCAGGTGGATCTCTCAAGCTCTCCGCCGCCTCTGCCTTGCTGCTGTGGCTTTGCGGCGTTCCTGCTCGCAGCGCGCACCGCCAGAGGCGGTGGAGAGCTCGAGAGATCCACCTACCACAAAAGCTGCTGCGCCCTGCCACCCCGTCGTCGTCGCGTCGTCGTCGCCGCCACCGTGGGCGTCGTCGTCGTCGTCGTCGCGTCGTCGCCGTCGCGTCGTCGTCGTCGTCGTCGCGTCGTCGTCGCGTCGTCGCCGCCGTCACCGTGGGCGTCGTCGTCACCGTCGATCGAAGGTCAATCGTCAAGGGCTTTTTCTGAGTAAGGAGGCCTCGATGGAGGCCTGTGCACACCTCCAGAGAACTTGTCGTCGTCGTCGTCCTCGTCGTCGTCGTTGTCGTCGTTGTCGTCGTCGTCGTCATCGTCGTCGTCGCCGTGATCGCCGTCGCGTCGTAACCGTCGTCGTCGTCGTCGTAACGTGGTCGTGGTCGCGTCGTTGTCGTGCTGGCCGCTGTCAGCGTCGTTGAAACCGACGAGAGAGAAGGAGAAGGAAGCGGGAGCGAGGGGAGTGAGGAGGAATTAGGAGAAGAAGTGGGAACCGGGGTCGTCCTCCCCATCCTCCTCCACCATCCCTACCTCCTCCTCCTCCGCCTCGTCCTCGTCGTCGTCGTCGTCGTCGTCGTCCTCCTCCTCCTCCTCGTCCTCCTCCTCCTCCTCCTCCTCCTCCTCCTATCCTCCTTTTCTCTTTCGGAGACGGAAGAAGGCTCGAACGGGACCGCACCCAGTAGCATGAGCCAGTATGCCTCCCTGGAGTGCTCTTCTGTCGCAGATGTGCCAGGTACGCTAGCGATTGATGGGTTGGTCTGCCATAGAGTTGCCAGGTACGCCGGCGACAGATGGGTTGGCGTACTCGCCAGTCCAGCAGCCCTGGGGGAAAGCCCGAGACCATGGCTGGGCGTTTGAGCCGACTGTCGGACGGTCGACACCTCACCACAGGAAGGCCCATTCGACTCATGCCAAGCCGGGTCGCCCAGGGTAGGCCCGGGGGATAAGGACAGGCAGTCCTCACCGCAGGCATATTCTTCCCTGTCCTCGCTGACCGTCGAGCCTGTAGGATCCAGCAGAGCTCTCCTCCAGCTCCTCCTCGAGGGGCAAACGATGGGGGGGGGGACGAGGAGGAGGAGGAGGAGGAGGAGGAGGAGGAGGAGGAGGAGGAGGAGGAGGAGAGGAGGAGGGGGAGGAGGAGGAGGAGGAGGAGGAGGAGGAGGAGGAAAATGCGACAAGCAACATCTCCGATCGATCGGCGACGGGCGCCCGATGGCGACACCAGACGGTGTGCAGGGCGGGCATCGGCGACGACTCGACGACGGGGGGGGTCGACGCAGCCGCCCCCAAAACCCATCCCTGCCATCCGTGGCCTCCGTGCCATAAGCTCGCGCCTCCCGCGGCCGTTGGAGCCGCTCCGAGCACGTCCGGAACGCTCTCGACGGGGCGCAGCTGCTGCAGAGCGTCCCGAGGAGGAGAAACCGCCAGGCACCGACGAGCGCGCCCGAACACCTCGAACCTCGAACCTCCCCCCGAACCAATCGTCTCCTGACGTTACCCCTGACTCCCTTCTTCTCTCCTCCTCTCCCCTCTCCCTATCCTCCTCTCCTCCTCCTCCCTCTCTCCTTCTCCTCCTCTTCTCCTACATCTCCTCCCATCTCCTCCCATCTCCTCCCATCTCCTCCCATCTCCTCCTCCTCCTCCTCCTCCTCCTCCTCCTCCTCCTCCCATCCTCCTCTGCGGCCGGCGCACCCGCGCAGATTTGGGGGGCGGGTGGCCACCGGGAGCCCGCGCGCGCGAGCGTGGTCGCCCACGGCGTGCTGCTCGCGAGGCGGGCGGCGCACTTGCGAGGCCGCCCCGCGTGAGCCCGCGGCCTCGGGCCCACCTCGCTCGGGGCGACTCGGGGGGTGCGCCTGGCGCTGGCCAGAAGTGCCTTCTGGCTCGCGGGGGGCCTGCGCCGACCTGCTCGCGGGATGCGGGGGGGCGTGCTCCGTTTTCGGGTTCGCCCTGGCTCACACCCCTCTTCGAGGGCAGAAAGCCCACCCTGATAGTGACCACCCCGTCGCGCGAAGCCGTTTCGCAAACGCGCGCCCAAGAGAAGAATCAAGCAGGGCAGGGCTGCTTAGCAGACGCCCGGAGCCGTTTAGCAAACGCCAATTGTCCGGTCCGGGTGGTTTCTCCTCCCTTGACCTCTCCCTGGACTTTTCCCGTTTCCTCCCTGGATTTGTCCCTTTTCCTCCCTGGACTTTTCCTCCTCTCGGTGTTTTTTCCTCCCTGGACTTCTCCCTTTTCCTCCACCTCTTCCCGTGGGCCGCCCGTCCTCGCGCCCTCGCGCCCCTGCGGTGCGCGCCGCGCGCTTGCCTTCGCGGCCCCTCGAAGCCGCCCCCCGTGGGATAGGACGGGCCCCGCGGTCCAGGGCGCGGCGCGCGCAGCGCGGTGATCCTCACGCCCCCGGGGGTGACCTGAGCTCCCTATTTCCATTCCTCCTCCGCTTCGCTTCGCGGATGCGGTGGCTCCTCCGCTTCGTCTTACGGGTGCGGCGAGAGAGAGAGAGAGAGATAGAGAGAAAAAGAGAGAGAGAGAGAGAGGGAGGACGAGAGGGATAGTTCAGTGTGAGAGAAAGAACCGGGGAGAGAGAGGGACATATAAACACATAGAGAGAGAGATAGACAACGAGAGAGAGAGAGAGCGCGAGAAAGAGAAAGACACAGCGAAAACACATAAACAAATAAACGAATGAAAACGATAACCACAGATAGAAGGAGAAAGAGAGAGAGAGAGAGAGAGCGAGAGAGAGAGAGATCACATACTTCCAGGGATGGGGAACGATTGGGATGTGATATGGATGGGCGCGCAGCGCCAGGGGTAGTTTTGCTGCGAGCGCGGTTCGAGCAACTGGCGTAGGTCTGAGGCCCAGGGCCCTGTTTGGGGGAAGCGGCAGCGGCCCGGTCAGGCATGAAAGAGAGAAAGAGCGGAGGCGAAGCGAAAACGGGGGATTACGGCGAGGGAAAGCGCACATTACCACACTCCTCCTGCACGACTCTCGAAAATGCGCTGGCTGTGTCTGAAGGGTGCCGGGCATATATCAGACGGACCCTCGCTTCGGGCATGCCGACGGACGGACCCTCGCGTCGTTAAGCGGATCGACGTATCGAGATACTTCGGCAGCTCATCGGGATAAATTCGGCAGCGGCATCTAAGAGTGACGAGCTCGGCACTTCTTGAGGCCAGGGCAGGCAGGCGGCCGAACTCGGCTTGCAGCAAGGGGCCGTGGGGCCGCATTACTGGATGTGCTACGCAGGCCCGTGAATACATGCATTCCTTCTTCCACGGCCCGCGGCGATCTGCGGCGGGCTCTTGGCAAGGGGGGAACTATCTGGTCACCCTCGTGGCAAGATCTGACTGGCAGATGCTGTGGTCGTCACCACATCAATCAAACAAGCTGCGCGCACTGAGTGATGCTTCGGAGGGCACTGCGGCTTTACGTGTAAGTCTTTAGAAAGGTGCTGGCCCTTGCAGACTTGCGTAGACGATCGGCACGGGTGCTGCAGAGGATGGGCTTTCTCACGAGGCCTTATTCCCCTTGTTGCTATTCGCGGGAAGCTCCTTGCTCCTTGCTGGTTCTCTTTCTCCGACGACTCAGTAGCTCCCAGAGCGCCGAATTGTGCATCCTCGAAACATCCGGCTCGCGGGTTGGGTCGGAGCCGCGACGCATGCCTCTTACAGGTCCTGCCAGCGCCAGTGATGTAGACGCTGTGGGCATTGCACTCGTTCAATTGCAATGGCGGCGCTGTCGGCGTAGATCCGTTCCAAGAAACCACGCCTGTACTCGGTGAGCTAAAAAAAACCGCGCTTGGTGACGCGGGTGCTTCCGGGCGCTGACGCAGGCGGCGGCAAAGGCGGTTGCGGCGCAGCTGCTGCGCTGGATACCGATGAGCTCGATGCCTGCATGCTGCTGCCAGTGCCATCAGGAGGAGGCATATGGACGTCCCCATCGTAATCATGCTCCTCTGGAACGGTTGGGCTGGCCCGTTGGATAGTTGCGTCTACCGAGACGACGTCCATCCCCACCAGGGTGCTCGCCGTCTACTGCCTTGCACTCGGTGCCATGTTCGTTCGGGTTCTCCTTCTCGAGCAAGTGCTTATGCCTCATAACCGCCCGCGCGCTTGCGAAGATGCCGAACCCGATCATCATGCCCAGGAACAGGGTGAACACCGTCATGTAGCGCGCGTAGCAGTAAAGGCGTACTCGTCGGGCGGCGCCGGCGATGGCGCAGGCTGTCCCCTGACCTTGCCGAGGCAGGCGAACAGGACAGAGGCGAGCATGGCAGCGTTCGGCTGCTTAGTGCCGTAGGTATGCTTGCGAGCTTCGAAGAATGGAAGGAGCGCGCCAGCCTCCATCCCCTTCGTCCAAGCGTCGGCGACGATGGCCCAGGTGGGGGTCCAGCTGGGCCGAAGGGCGCTGTTCGGGTGGACGGCCCCCTTGATCATGGAGGCTGTGATGTGGAGCCGCTTGTTTTCAGACTGGCCCACGATGGACTTGGATGTAGGTCACGAAGCCCTTGCCGTCACTGTAGATATCCCCAGGGCGCTTGTCGGCCAGGTCGTCGATGTGCTTGAACACCTTCTTGGGGTTGTAGGCTTCAGTCAGCAGCTGGCGGAACCAAGTGTTCGTCTCCGCTCCTTCAAGGGTCGCTAGCCCTCGGCGGCGAGGGTCGACTTCGCCGCCTGCTTGACTGTGCCTGAGAGCCCGGCCTCCAGCGACATCGCGAGGGCGATGCGTGAGCCCCATCGCCATGCGCCAGTGGCTCTTTGCCCAGTCCGCACGAGCGAACGCGGCGTCGCTAAAGTACATGGCGACGCAGGTGATCAAGTCGACGAGGTTGCGCCGGAGCACGATCGCAAATATTGCGTTGGAGTGCGCGTAGGCGTCGGTCTTGCTGAGCGTCTTCGCATCGGCCACAATGGCGGCGTTGCTACGGCGGGCCGTGAGGGTCACCGGGCAAGCGATGTCGACCCGTGTCTAAACTGCCAGCCAGAGCAGTTGCCCGAGCGCGCGTCGGTAACTCGACACCTCGGAGGTGGTGAGTCGATCCTCCGCACCTCGACCGCGCTGGGCCTTCAGGTCGACAAAGTCCGCCTGCGAGGCGGCGGTGGCTTGGGTCACCCTGAACTTATCGTCGAGCTTGTTGGCAGTACGTCCGCAGTACTTGATGACTCCCTCGACCTTCTTGAAGTCCGAGCATCCGAGACCACCCAAGAGGCCCGAAAACATCACCCCAAAACTATGAGAAAGGGCTGTCAGGCGGTCCGAGAGAGCTCCGCGACGGCCCAAGAAGGTCCGAATGGCCCCAAGATGCCCCCCAAGCAGTCCAAATCGTAACTCGATCATTCCGGGAGACCGCGGTCGGAAGCAGGGTGGCCCGAGAAAGCCAACAGAGGCCCCCCATAAGGCGCCCAGGAGGCCTCCAGAAGGCCCAAACAAGCTCTTAAAAACGCTCGTGAGGCCCCCGAAAAACTCTCCATAGAGGAGCCTCCGCAAAAAGAGCTGAGGAGGATGGTCAATATTCGCAGGGCAGGGCGAGAATGAGCAAGAAGGAGAGAAAATATGAGGGAATGAGAACGGATACCAGTAAAAGGCAGCAAGGAATTATCGCTAAGTTGTCCGTCTTACATTCCTGCCCTTCCGCCCGCATGCCAAACTTCAAGGACCAATGTGCATGGCGCGAAGCGCCAAAGCAGTCTTGCATGCGTGTATACAGATTTATGTTATATAGTTATGTATATACACATGTGTGTATGTCATTATGCATATATGAATGTGATTGAGTAAGTATGTATGCATATAAACATATATATATATATATATACATAAACATCCATATATATATATATACACATACATGCACACATGTATTGACAACTGGCTGGAGGTCTGAACTGGCCCAGCATTGATTCCGGCCAGCTTGAAATCGGGCGCCGGTTCGAAATCTGGTTTCGACACTGCTTTTTGCATTTGTCGATGCATGGGTGCCGTTTTCCAGGTCGCGACCGTCAATTACGGATCCGGGGTGAACAATTGCACCAGATGGACGCTGGGAGGTGCGGGCATTGACTTTGAATGGATTCGCCCTTGGCAACACATTTTCTCGTACCTCATCCAGTTCCATATAAGAAGTGTACTCTTACATCTTTCATGCTACAGCACATGTCCGTATATCATCGCACATGGTCCTATAAGTGTCTTTCCAGACCATGCTCATACTACAACGAATTATAGCCTGGCACCCGAGTTGGATTGCATTCTACGATGGTGTACTCCCTTATGCTGTTATGGAGTACATAGTATTCGAAGCCTGTGCATGTATGTATGTGCGTGTATTTAAAACATATAGGTATGTGTATACATGCAAAGGTAGTATGCCGCCGATGGAGTGCCCAACTAGACGTTCGGCATCCCTCGTGTCCGCCAGTTCCGCCTAACTGAACCCGTCGGCGAGGGCGGCACTGGCTGCTCGATCATCGAAATCCTAGGGCAAGCCGTTCCGTGCCCAGCTCGCTGCGTAATTCCTTGACGTGCGCTCAGCAGGCTTAGCTCAACGCGCGCATCCACTTGCAGCTGGCCAGGCCTCGGTCGGGACAGCTCCCTGTTGTCATGCTGCTGTGTCCTGGGCCCCCCTCCGTCACCCCCTGCCCTCCAGCCTCGACGTCTGCCTCGTCCTCCCCCTCCCCTCCCCCTCTGCCTCCGCGCTTCCCCTGCTCGCCTCCCCCCCGTGCCCTCGTCGTCTTCCTGTCTCGGCCTCGGTCCTCATCCCTTGGGGGGGGGGGGACGGGACGGGGGCGCAGGGAGGAGGAGGAGGAGGAGGAGGAGGAGGAGGAGGAGGAGGAGGAGGAGGGCAGGCCTAGGGCAGGCGAGGGGCAGGGCAAGCAGGCAGTGGGCAGCCGCAGCAGTGGCTCGGGCCCCGCGGGAGAGCGCGCGCAGGGCAGGCGCAGACACCGTCCAGAGCCTCGAGCATCGAGGCTCGATGCCGTCGCTCGATCGAACCTCGATCGCCGATCCTCGCCCGACCGTCCTCGATCATCGCTCGATCGCTCCGTCGTCGCGCTCGACGGACGACCCAGGCTCGTTCGCCGCGGAGGGCGGCGGCGGCAGGGCTCCGGCCGCCGCGGGCCTCGCCGCACAGCGAACTCCGCGCCCGGCGCCGTCGCCGCGCCCTGGCACGTGGCGCCCATGCTCCTGCGGGCCGCCGCCGCCGCCGCCGCTCTCCGCCTCCGCCTCCTCCTCCTCCTCCTCCTCCTCCTCCGCCTCCCGCGAGCGAGGCCGGCCTTCGCGAGGGACTCAGAGTCCATCCACAGCGCCCGTAGGAGGGTTCTTGAACCATATTGGCGGAGGACCCGTAGGCGGATTGCGCGCCCGCGCAGGGCACGGAGCCGAGCGGCGGCGCTGGTGGCGGCGCGGCCAGCGCCGACGCTCCCTCTGCATCCGCGGAGTCCGGGTTGGACTCCGCGTCCGCGCCGTCCCTGTCCGCGGAGCTCGTGGAATCGCTGGCGAGGCCAGAGTCCGCGAGGCGCCGCGCTTCTAGATCTGAGAGGCTGCACGAGGGCCTAGAGTTAGGTCGGGCATGTCCCCCTACAGGCGGATTTTGGACGAAACATCAAAAATAGTCAAAACATGCTCCAAAATACCCCCAAAAATGGTCAACACATCCTCCCCTGACTATATTTTAACTATTTCTAAATGTTCCTCCTGTAGAAGGGACACGCCCGACTTAAGCCTAGAGGCCAAGTCGCGCTCCGCGCGCGCGGATGGGATGCCACCACGCAGTCGCTCAGGTTCGCGGGCTGCCTCTCGTCTGCGTCGCTGTCCGCCTCGCGGCCCTCGCCAGCGGAAGCCCCCGGGCGCGCTCTCGTCACCGCCCCCTCGTCGCGGGCCGCGCCCGCGCCGAGGCCAGCATCTGGCATCTCCTCGTGCGCGGGCCGATCGCCCAGCGCCGAAGTCCGGCGGCTCGCTGTCCCGGAAGAGCCCCCGCTGGCCATCAAGCTCGGAATCTTCGGACACAGCGTCCTCCGGAAGGACCTCGGCACCCGACCCGCACGTGGCCGGCACGGGCCGCCAGCCCGACGAAGAGGACATCCTCGGGAGGGCCGTCGCTTAGCGCCCGCAAGGACGTCTCGAGCCAGAGCGCAGTGCGTGAATGCGAGGGCCTCTCTGGCGAAGGCGTTCGAGAGGGAGACGTGGTCGTCGTAGCCGGGCTCTCGGCAACCCGCATGTGAAGGGAAGCCCGCGCCAGAGCAGGAGACTGGATTCCTCAAAAGGTAATGTAGCTGGCGTCGAAGCGAAAGCGCCCGAACCGCTTCCACATATCAACACTAACTGTTCTCAAAACGGAAGGGCCACCACCGTTGAGGACAATTCTCGATAAATGAATACCAAACGGCAACAACAACAAAGACAACGACGAAGACGACGACGACGTCGACTGGAGAACACGGCGACGGCGGCGGCGGCGGCGGCGACGACGACGACGACGACGACCGGCTGCGGCGTCGGCTGCGGCGACGACGACAACGACCACCAAAGCGTGCCTATCAGCACCACAACATGCCTGTGAGCACCGCCCCATACCTGGTGGGGAGACCGCACCCTCCCCCCGCGTACACTCAGCACCATTACGGGATGAGGGGGTCGGCATGCCCCCTGGAGCAGATGATACAGGCTCACCGAATTACACAATCTCGAGGCGGGAAGAGGGAGGAAGAAGGGAGAAGGGGAGAAGGGATGGTTGAAGGGATGGAGGATGGAGGGAGGGAGGAGAACTGACGAGGAGAAGACGCCGACCACTGGCGCCTTGGCGAAGTGCTGGAGACGGCGGCGATGAGCTGTTGCCACCCAGTGCAAAGCTGGCCATACAGGCTTGGGCAAAAGGAAGATCGAGCGTGTCCATTCCTTCCTCCTCCAGCCTCCTCCAGTCTCCTCCTCCTCCTCCTCTTCCTTCCTCCTCCTCCTCCTCCTCCTCCACAGGTCAATGAAAATGATCGGGCATCATCAGAAGTTACACACATATATATATATATATATATGAATAATAAGCAAAGAACACAAAACAAATCAATGCATCAGCAAAGCCGCAACAAATCATGTCGAAACGACAGAACGGCACGTCATCGGCCTGGTCTGCACATGGAACGTCGGCACAAGGCCCGCACGAAACGGCAGGCGGCCAACCTTGGGTGGAACCTGGGGTGGAACCTGGGGTTGGCCTGGGGTGGCCCTGGGATGGGTGGGTCCGTTCGCGGGCTCGTTTTTGTTGTTGTTGTTGTTGTTGTTGTTGTTGTTGTTGTCGCTGCTGCTGTTGTTGTGGTTGTTTTCAACACCCTACCTAGGGGTGGGACCTGGAGAGGGCCTGGGGTGGGCTGTCTGCGGTCTGTCACGAGATCCGATGGCGAAAACGACATCCGATCATGAACAAAATCGAGACGCAGGGAAATGTATGCTAAGTCATCGTTTGAAAATGAAAACGTAGAGAATCATTGCAAATCTTTTCCAAAAAGCAAATGATGCAGAACACATGAATTTCATGCAAACGCATCAGAAACATCATGGATAAACATGAAAAATCACAAAACATAAACTGTTAAAACCGGAGTTCAATCACAGGCAACTTTACAAACATCCATGTGAATCACCTACGGTCAAAGAACATCATGACCACACAAATACACACAACATGTTCTATGAACACCATTGAAAATCAAGGGGGATCACAAAAACATATGTCTTTCTATGAACATTGTAGAATAGCATAGACAATATATGTTCTCGTCGGTGGGAGATGGGGTGTATCAACTCATGCCTTCATGGATCACTCCTTTGAACCCTTCAAGCCTCTGCAAGGATGCCTTCGCGGTATCTTCTAGAGGTACCTTGAGTTCTGCCTCATTTAAAATCGATGCCCAGTTCAAATAACAATACTCGTGCATTGTCGGCAGGACAGGTACATATCCTTTCTTCTTTACACAACTCTTTCACGTCCTCACGTTGCGCATTTCCGACGCCATTCGAAACTACTTCAGTTGCATCTCCAGTTCGAAAGCCAACTCTTTCAAGAAACTATCGTTGCCAGCATGGGCACCACCAGGGCTACAGCTATCGCTCTTATCTGCTCGTGGCGAAGCCACCACAAAACATCGAACCTCGCCATGATGTGGTGGTGCTTCCACACTTCTTCCAAAGTGACTCATAGACAGCACGACCGCCTGCTAGAATACAATGGGCCATGATGCATGTTGGATGAAGGTGTCCAGACGAGAAGAGGACTGCTTTCGAAATCTAGACACAGAGAACTTTATACCGCCGCTGACGCATGAGTACAACATCTCTCCGCGCGGAACATGTCCAAAGCACTGCGATAATAATCACCTGCATCTGGGCAAGGAGACAATCTTAAAGTACGCCAGGGGCCAGGGGGGAGTGAGTGAGTGATACCAATCGCGATGCGAGTCGACGATGATACATACGAGAGACCTCGAGCGAGAAACCTGGACTTGCTAAGAACCTTCGGCCGTCGATAGGACTCAATCCGAATGAAAAAATCGCGTCGAATCGCATTCGTAGCCTCAAGGCATCTTAGCCTTAAGTTCCTGATCGCTAAACTACCATAATAACCGAATCTAGCACGACACCGCACCTTTAAACAAATGTTGAAAATGCTTTTGGTGACTACTGTGTAATGGGAGTGCGCAAATCCTCCCGTCAAGGTTATGAGGCTCGGCACATCTGGACTGCATACACTCGGCGACTGTTTCCTTGGACGCAACGCCGAAACACACCGTGATGTTTTCCACACTCGGCTACCGTGGGGCGAGAGGCGGAAAACCTCACAGCAGAAGGAGGAGGAGGTGGCAGGCTCTCATTTCCTCGGACCTCGGACCATCCTCATCGTTTCCCGACGCTGCTTCAGCGTCGAGTTTATCCAGCGTAGTTCGAATCAACCGTGTTCTGATTTGAACCCCTTTTTTTCGATGCGTTTAATGCGATGCAGCGGGAAGAGGGGGAAGGGGGAGGGAGGAGTGGGAAGAGCGGGAAGGAAAGCGGAGAGAAGGGCACGGAAGGGGAGGGGAAGGGTGCAGCAGGAGGAGGAGGCGGAGGAGGGAGAGGAAGAAAGTCCATGCCTTTTTGTCCGAGCAGCCGACTGGAGCGCAGGTCTAGACTTGCTGCTCCAGGGCGCAAGTCCGATGCACATCCGCACTTGAAGCAAAGCTGCACCACATTCACCCGCACACATGCGCTTGCCCGTCCCTGTGGCCATCTGTATTGCTCGTGTCCTCCGTCGACTGGATACCCGTCTCCTCCCTCCTCCCCTGTCGCCTACGTCTCCCTCCTCCTCCCCCTCTACACGCACACGCGCACAGAGCGCAGCGGAATGAGTGCCGCGAGCTCCAGCAATTTCGAACGCTTAACTCTAAGAGAACATGCGATGAAGAGAGAGAGAGAGAGAACGAGAGAAGGAGAGAGAGAGAGAGAGATAGAGAGACAGAGATAAGTGTACATGATTATCTAGGTATGTACTAATGTGTGTATGTATGTATGTGTGCGTGCGCGCGTGCATGCATGTATGCATGCATGTATGCGTATGTATGTATGTATGCACGTCTATATGTACATATGTTTGAGTGTGTGTAAGTCTGTATGCACTTGCGTACGTACGTATGGATGTATGGTTGTATGCAGGTATGTATGTATGTATGTATGTGTGTATGTATGCTTGCATGTGAACATGCAGATGTATATGTATGTGTGTACGCGTGTGCATGTGTATGCGTGCATGTGTGCGTGTGTGTGTATGTGTGCATGAGTATAGGTGTGCATGTGTGCATGTGTGCATGTGTGTATGTGTGTATGTATGCATGTATGTATGTATGTATGTGTGTATGTATGTGTGTATGTAAAAAATCGCGTCGAATCGCATTCGTAGCCTCAAGGCATCTTAGCCTTCAGTTCCTGATCGCTAAACTACCATAATAACCGAATCTAGCACGACACCACACCTTTAAACAAATGTTGAAAATGCTTTTGGTGACTACTGTGTAATGGGAGTGCGCAAATCCTCCCGTCAAGGTTATGAGGCTCGGCACATCTGGACTGCATACACTCGGCGACTGGTTCCTTGGACGCAACGCCGAAACACACCGTGATGTTTTCCACACTCGGCTACCGTGGGGCGAGAGGCGGAAAACCTCACAGCAGAAGGAGGAGGAGGTGGCAGGCTCTCATTTCCTCGGACCTCGGACCATCCTCATCGTTTCCCGACGCTGCATCAGCGTTGAGTTTATCCAGCGTAGGTCGAATCAACCTTGTTCTGATTTGAACCCCTTTTTTTCGATGCGTTTAATGCGATGCAACGGGAAGAGGGGGAAGGGGGAGGGAGGAGTGGGAAGAGCGGGAAGGAAAGCGGAGAGAAGGGCACGGAAGGGGAGGGGAAGGGTGCAGCAGGAGGAGGAGGCGGAGGAGGGAGAGGAAGAAAGTCCATGCCTTTTTGTCCGAGCAGCCGACTGGAACGCAGGTCTAGACTTGCTGCTCCAGGGCGCAAGTCCGATGCACATCCGCACTTGAAGCAAAGCTGCACCACATTCACCCGCACACATGCGCTTGCCCGTCCCTGTGGCCATCTGTATTGCTCGTGTCCTCCGTCGACTGGATACCCGTCTCCTCCCTCCTCCCCTGTCGCCTACGTCTCCCTCCTCCTCCCCCTCTACACGCACACGCGCACAGAGCGCAGCGGAATGAGTGCCGCGAGCTCCAACAATTCCGAACGCTTAACTCTAAGAGAACACGCGATGAAGAGAGAGAGAGAGAGAGAGATAGAGAGAGAAAGAGAGAAGGAGAGAGAGAGAGAGAGACAGAGATAATTGTACATTATTATCTAGGTATGTACTAATGTGTGTATGTATGTATGTGTGCGTGCGTGCGTGCGTGCATGCATGTATGCATGCATGTATGCGTATGTATGTATGTATGCACGTCTATATGTACATATGTTTGAGTGTCTGTAAGTCTGTATGCACTTGCGTACGTACGTATGTATGTAAAGTTGTATGCAGGTATGTATGTATGTATGTGTGTATGTATGCTTGCATGTGTACATGCAGATGTATATGTATGTGTGTACGCGTGTGCATGTGTATGCGTGCATGTGTGCGTGTGTGTATGTGTGCATGAGTGCATGTGTGCATGTGTGCATGTGTGCATGTGTGTATGTGTGTATGTATGCATGTATGTATGTATGTGTGTATGGTTGTGTATAGGTTTGTTTGTATGTATGTATGTATGTATGGATGTATGTGTGTGTATGTATGTATGTATGTATGTATGTATGTATGTATGTATGTATGTATGAATGTATGTATGTGTTCATGGGTGCATGCATGGATGCATGTATGTATGTGTAACTATGTATATATCTATATATAGAGAGAGGCAGAACGAACAAACAAATCCACCGACCCTGTCGGCGTGTGGAAGAGGCTGTTCCGTTTGACTCGTCGTCGTCGTCGTCGTCGTGGTCGTTGTCGTCGTCGTCGTGGTCACGCGGAAACAAAGGCAAAAACAAGCAAAGCACAACTGGCCTCTGAGACTGCCAAGACGGGTCAATATTGTTTCCAAGACGTCCAGGCCCCAAGCGTCCACGAGAACCCAAGATGGCCCAACCTGCGCGAGAGCCCAAGGAAGCCTCATGACTGCCCAAGAGGCCCCCGATACGGCCCGAGCCCAAGATGGATCCAAGCTGAAGCCATTGAATTTCCGGTGATGCAACATATTCAGTACGCGTCCTCGCCCCTTTGGGCTTTCGACAGCCCAAGCCAGCCCAAAGGCCTGCACCATAGTCCAAAAACGTCCCCAGAAGCCCCCCAGAGGGCCCCGACGCGGGCCGAGGGCGCCCCAAGAGGGCGCCGAGAGAGCCCCCAAGGCGGCCCCAAGAGGACCCCCAAGACGTAATTACCCGGAGCCCTCGAGGACGGCCCGAAAGCGCCCCGAGAGGGCCCCGACACGGCCCATTGGGGGCACCCAGAACTGCATCCGAAGGCCATCCTCCTCCTCCTCCTCCTCCTCCTCCTCCTCCTCCTCCTCCTCCTCCTCCTCCTCCTCCTCCTCCTCCTCCTCTTCCTTGTTGTATGCCCCAAGAAGCTCCCATGATGGCCCTCACGGAGCCTCATCGGGCCCCCAGGGTGCCCTCAGGAGGCCTCCCAAGAGCCCCCCCAGCAAGCTCTCAGGAGGCCCCAAGAACCCTCCTCCTCCTCCTCCCCTCCTCCTCCTCCTCCTCCCTGCTCCTCCTCCTCCTCCTCCTCCTCCTCCTCCTCCTTCTCCTCCCTGCTCCTCCCGCTTCTCTCTCTGAGCCTCTCTCTCTTTTTTTCCCCCAATTGTCTCCCCAAGGATTTCCACAACGGCTCGGCGGAGCACATAACCGCACAAATTGGCAAGACTTCGGCCCAACGTTGGGTCACGTAGGCGTTTCCAAAAGGCAGCGGGCGGCGGTTGCTCGCCGCAGGCGTCTTCGATATCTGGCACCTGGCCCGCTACAGAGGCCGCGAATCCAAACATCTTGTCATCGCGTGGGGACATATTTCAAGAGGAAAAGAAACACGCAGACACAATTAATCCTCGATTCCCCAGAAAATATGGGAATTATCCCGGCAAAGCAACCTAACAGCGATGTGTAGAAGCATATCTGAAAGCATTCCCCTTAAGATTCAGATGAACATCCAGATGAGATGATGCCTGCTCTTTTTCAGAGGACCGCGCTGAGGAGCGGCGTGCGAAGCGGAGAAGCTGCAAAGCGTGTAGGCTGAAAAGCATTGCAGACACGCGCAGGCTGAAAAGCATTCCGTGACACGTGCAGGCTCACCGCGCACAGCTGCACACGAGCGCAGGCTGAGAAGCACCACGCGCATGCAGGCTGAGAAGCACCACGCGAATGCAGACGGACAGACTGAACAGGACCGCCACAACGCAACCTGCATCTCATGACTCCTCAAGCTCGCGCAGGCCATCCCAGTTGCTGTCGGGCCTTCGCGCAAGCGATCTTCGTCGCGGCAATCTTGTCCGTGAAGAGCTCGGCAAAGGCCTTGGCGATCTGTTCCGGGGGGCCGGATTCGATGATGTTCCGGTCAGGCAAGCCGTGGCTCAAGAGTTGGTTGAAGCTTCTGGGGCGCGACAGGCTGACGTAGTAGGCATGCCAAATGGACTCCTTCTTGAGTCCAGGCGGAAACGTCCAGTGCACGATGAAGCCTGGGTCCGTCGTCTTGCCCTGGACGCCATGCAGAGTCCCCTGCTTTTTGGGCAGCACGGTCAACTGCGTCCTGGACACCGCGATGGCCGGGCCACCTGTCTTCGCGTTGAACTTCCAGGGGCGCGCCTGCGGGGTGATCGCGAGCACTCCGCGCAGGTCGGGGCCGGCAGGCTGAGAAGCACTGCCAGCTGTCACCGGCGCGGCCTTCAAGAAAAGTTAATCGCTGTCATCGATCTTGACATAGACGGCCTTTGGCATGTAGTAGAGTACGACCACGCCGTCCGAGACAATGGACGGGCGGCCCTCCACCGGAGGCTCCAGAGCGTGCAGCTCTATGCCTACCACTTTGCCTGGCGCGCCACAGACATACTTCGGCGGCAAGACGGATTCTGTCAGGATGACCTCCATGCCAACGAAGAGCGGCAGCAGCCCCGGCATTTTTGCGGTAGCGCCGATGTTGGGCTCCGCGCGCATCTCGTCGTAATCAGGATTCGCGAGGCGCGCAGCTGGTCTGTCGATTGCTGGGACGTAAAAGAGCAGCTGGC
>CAUYUJ010011020.1:0-25166 GCA_963575745.1 Prorocentrum cordatum | reverse complement strand
CTCGACACCACAGGAGGGGGAACTGTGGGTGGGGACGCTATCCGTTTCGGGCTCGCAAAGCGTGGCAGGCGTGACACTTCCTCGGCACCACAATGGGAAACTATGGGTGGGGACGCTATCCGTTTCGGGCTCGCAAAGCGTGGCAGGCGTGGCATTTCTTCGACACCACAGGAGGGAGCTGCAGGTGGGGACGCTATCCGTTTCGGGCTCGCAAAGCGTGGCAGGCGTGGCACTTCCTCGACACCACAAGGGGGGAGCTGCGGGTGGGGACGCTATCCGCTTCGGGCTCGCAGAGCGTGGCAGGCGTTGTTGCACTTCCTCGACACCACAGGGGGGGAGCTGTGGGTGGGGACGCTATTCGTTTCGGGCTCGCAAAGCGTGGTAGGCGCGGCACTTCCTCGACGCCACAGGAAGGGAGCTGTGGGTGGGGAAGCTGTCCGCTTCGGGCTCGCAAGGCGTGGCAGGCGTGGCACTTCCTCGACACCACAAAGGGGGGAACTGTGGGTGGGGACGCTATCCGTTTCGTGCTCGCAAAGCGTGGCAGGCGTGGCACTTTCTCGACACCACAGGGGGGGAGCTGTGGGTGGGGACGCTATCCGTTGCGGGCTCGCAAGGCGTGGCAGGCGTGGCACTTCCTCGACACCACAGGGGGCGCGTTGGGGGTGGTATCCCTATCCGTTGCGGGCTCGCACAGCGTGGCGGGCGTGGCACTTCCTCGGCCCCACAAAGGGGGCGCTGGGGGTGGTCACCCTATCCGTGACGGGCTCGCACAGCGTGACAGGCGTGGCACTTCCTCGGCACCACAAGGATTGCGCCGGGGGTGGTCTCCCTATCCGTGACGGCCTCGCAAAGCGTGGCAGGCGTGGCATCTCCTCGACAACCCAGGGGGTGCGCTGGGGATGGTCCCCTTATCCGCTGCGGGCTCGCAAAGCGTGGCAGGCGTGGCACTTCCCCGACACCACAGGGGATGCGCTGGGGTTGGTCTCCCTATCATTGACGGGCTCGCAAACCGTGGCAGGCGTTGCACTTCATCGATACCATAGGGGGTGCGCTGGGGGTGGTATCGTTATCCGTTGCGGGCTCGCAAAGCGTGGAAGGCGTGGCACTTCCTCGACACCACAGGGGGAGGGGGGCGCTGGGGGTGGTCTCCCTCCCTATCCGTTGCGGGCTCGCAAAGCGTGGCAGGCGTGGCACTTCCTCGACACCGCAGGGAGTGCGCTGGGGGTGGTATCCTTATCCGTTGCGGGCTCGCAAAGCGTGGCAGGCGTGGCACTTCCTCGACACCACAAGGGGTGCGCTGGGGGTGGTCTCCCTATCCGTTGCGGGCTCGCAAAGCGTGGCTAGCAATATGGCGTTGGATGACACATATGGAAACATTCGCGACGAGGGCCCAGAACGCAGGATTGCGCATATATGAAAAACATAAGCAAGCACGTCAAATTTAAATTAAGTATGCGGGGTTCTTCGGTAGCGTAATCTTCCCTGCCGCGTCGCACCCGCGTCTCACCTCACACCTCCCCTCCTCCTCACAGCACAGCACAGCTCAGCTAAGCTCAGCTCAGCACGGCACAGCTTAACACAGCACAGCGCAGCTCAGCTCAGCGCAGCACAGCACAGCACAGCTCACCGCAGCACAGCACCAGCACAGCACAGCACAGCACAGCACACAGCACAGCGCAGCTCAGCTCAGCGCAGCACAGCACAGCACAGCTCACCGCAGCACAGTACAGCACAGCACAGCACAGCACACAACACAGCACAGCACAGGCGTGGCACAGGCGTGGCACGCATGGCATTTCCTCGACACCAAAGGGGGGGAGCTGTGGGTGGGGACGCTATCCGTTTCGGGCTCGCAGAGCGTGGCAGGCGTGGCACTTCCTCGACACCACATGGGGGAACTGTGGGTGGGGACGCTATCCGTTTCGGGCTCGCAAAGCGTGGCAGGCGTGGCACTTCCTCGACACCACAGGGGGGGAGCTGTGGGTTGGGACGCTATCCGTTTCGGGCTCGCAAAGCGTGGCAGGCGTGGCACTTCCTCGACACCACAGGGGGGAGCTGTGGGTGGGGACGCTATCCGTTTCGGGCTCGCAAAGCGTGGCAGGCGTGCACTATCCTGGCAGGCGTGGCACCGACAGGGGGGGAGCTGTGGGTGGGGACGCTATCCGTTTCGGGCTCGCAAAGCGTGGCAGGCGTGGCACTTCCTCGACACCACAGGGGGGGCTGTGGGTGGGGACGCTATCCGTTTCGGGCTCGCAAAGCGTGGCAGGCGTGGCACTTCCTCGACACCACAGGGGGAGCTGTGGGTGGGGACGCTATCCGTTTCGGGGCCGTGGCAGGCGTGGCACTTCCTCGACACCACAGGGGGGAGCTGTGGGTGGGGACGCTATCCGTTTCGGCTCGCAAAGCGTGGCAGGCGTGGCACTTCCTCGACACCACAGCTGTGGGTGGGGACGCTATCCGTTTCGTGCTCGCAAAGCGTGGCAGGCGTGGCACTTCCTCGACACCACAGGGGGGGAGCTGTGGGTGGGGACGCTATCCGTTTCGGGCTCGCAAAGCGTGGCAGGCGCGGCACTTCCTCGACACCACAGGGGGAAGCTGTGGGTGGGGACGCTATCCGTTCCGGGCTCGCGAAGCGTGGCAGGAGTGGCACTTCCTCGACACCACACGGGGGGGAGCTGCGGGTGGGGACGCTATCCGTTTCGGGCTCGCAAAGCGTGGCAGGCGTGGCACTTCCTCGACACCACAGGGGGGGAGCTGCGGGTGGGTACGCTATCCGCTTCGGGCTCGCAAAGCGTGGCAGGCGTGACGCTTCCTCGACACCACAAGGGGGGAGCTGGGGTGGGGACGCTATCCGTTTCGGGCTCGCAAGGCGTGGCAGGCGTGGCACTTCCTCGACACCACAGGGGGGGAGCTGTGGGTGGAGACGCTATCCGTTCCGGGCTCGCCAAGCGTGGCAGGCGTGGCACTTCCTCGACACCACAGGGGGGAGCTGTGGGTGGGTACGCTATCCGTTCCGGGCTCGCAAAGCGTGGCAGGCGTGGCACTTCCTAGACACCGCAGGGGGGGAGCTGTGGGTGGGGACGCTATCCGTTTCGGGCTCGCAAATCGTGGCAGGCGTGGAACTTCCTCGACACCACAGGGGGTGCGCTGGGGGTGGTCTCCGTATCCGTTGCGGGCTCGCAAAGCGTGGCAGGCGTGGCACTTCCTCGACACCACAGGGGGCGCGTTGGGGGTGGTCTCCCTATCCGTTGCGGGCTCGCACAGCGTGGCAGGCGTGGCACTTCCTCGGCCCCACAAGGGGTGCGCTGGGGGTGGTCACCCTATCCGTGACGGGCTCGCAAAGCGTGGCAGGCGTGGCACTTCCTCGGCACCACAGGGATTGCGCTGGGGGTGGTCTCCCTATCCGTGACGGGCTCGCAAAGCGTGGCAGGCGTGGCATCTCCTCGACACCACAGGGGGTGCGCTGGGGATGGTCTCCTTAGCCGCTGCGAGCTCGCAAAGCGTGGCAGGCGTGGCACTTCCCCGACACCACAGGGGATGCGCTGGGGTTGGTCTCTCTATCCTTGACGGGCTCGCAAAGCGTGGCAGGCATTGCACTTCATCGACACCACAGGGGTTGCGCTGGGGGTGGTCTCTTTATCCGTTGCGGGCTCGCAAAGCGTGGCAGGCGTGGCACTTCCTCGACACCACAGGGGAGGGCGCTGGTGGGTGGTATCCCTATCCGCTTCGGGCTCGCAAAGCGTGGCAGGCGTGGCACTTTCTCGACACCACAGGGAGTGCGCTGGGGGTGGTATCCTTATCCGTTGCGGGCTCGCAAAGCGTGGCAGGCGTGGCACTTCCTCGACCCGACAGGGGGTGCGCTGGGGGTGGTCTCCCTATCCGTCGCGGGCTCGCAAAGCGTGGCTAGCAATATGGCGTTGGATGACACATAGGGAAACATTCGCGACGAGGGCTCAGAACGCAGGATTGCGCATATGCTAAAAACATAAGCAAGCACATCATATTGAAACTAAGTATGTGGGGTTCTTCGGTAGCGTAATTCTGGTGCATCGCGGGCCCCGATCATCTATGGGGTTAGTTGGCCCAGTTGGTAGCTGAGGTCGGCGTTGCTCTCCCTGCGCCAGGCCTTGTAGAGTATGCGGGCACAGCATTCGCCCTTGATTGCATCTCGCCCACCAGTGATGTTCCGCGCGTTGTCGTTTATTGTCGACCAGATAAACGCTGGGACATACCGATGCATCACTCCCAAGTACAGTGCGTGAGGGGTGTCGACGTGCAGTGCGGTATCTGGCACAAACCCAAGCTCGTCACAGAAAATTGGGTTGCGCCGCAGCGCAGAGCAAAGATGCCTGCCTCTGTCGTCGACCCGTCTGCGCCGGAACTTCACTTGAATAGGCAGCTCGACAGTTTCAAATTTACCTACGTCGAAAAGGCCCATGCGCGGATCAAGGCGGCCCCCTTTTTGAAGCCCCAGGGTCGGAATTTGATGCGCGAGAATTCTGCCGCAGGCGTTCTTCCGCCTGTCAAAATGCCCGCCGCCAGTTTCCATAATCAAATTTCTTACAGAGTCGTCCGATACGTCGACCGCAATGTCGCACGAGGCACATTCATCGGCGCATGTCAACGTGGGCTCGTCCCAACCGTGCCCATCCAGAGTAATGTCGGACAACTCGCACAGCCTGGTGTCGAACATGCGCAGCGCATCGGAGCTGTGGCAGGGTTTTGTTTCGATGGCGGTTTCTCCTGCACGGGCGCGGCGACGAGGTCTGACCCCCCCCCCCCTTCCTTGTTTAAAAGAACCATGCGAAAGCCACAGCAACTGATGTGCAACCATGTTCGACACCCCGCTCCTTGACTGCGTAGCAGCACAGAAGATACACGGTCTGTGTATTGCACGCCAGGGTGCAAAACCAAATGTCGAGCAATTTTCGCTCCAGTCGCCCTTGATCTGTACAAGGATGTATCTGGCATTCAACAGTGGCGACTCGTGGGCCAACGCTTGTAGTTTTGAGTCATCGGCGCAAGGTTCGCCTGTCCATTTGGTCAGCGGTCAGCGGCCGTCCGCGGCCGCGGAAAGGCCCCACTTGATGAAGGAAAGTATTGGCCATATCGTGCACCACCCCCTGCAGCCACATCTGCACATCTCCCGCTTAGACACGCAACCAATGTCGTGCCTCTTGTTCGTCTGTAAGTTGTAGATGGTGAACAGCGTCAGACTGTCGGAACGGCTCGGGCCAACGGCCCGTGTACATTTGACGCCGTCAACGTATGTGGCAAGAGGGTAGCATGTTCGGTAGTCATCTGCGCGATGTCGGTGCGGATGTTGCCTGTAGTTATCCGTCCAGTCTGCAACGGGTGGCGGAGGTATGTCGCCGCGGGCCGCTTGTTGCAAGCAATGCATTACGCTCAGCTTCCAGCGACTCGTGCGGGGGGGGGGGGGGGGGGGGGGGGGGCGAACGGCGCGCGTTTTGTGTCGCGAACGTTTCTAATATGCATTGGAAGCTCTAGCGTGCACATCTCAGGGGCCGCAGGCGACTGCGGTAGCACAATCTTGAAATGTCGATTGTACGTCCCCGTCGGCAATCCCTGGTGGAAACGCAAGCCTCTTCAGATCGGCCCCTGACGAACCAGACTGCACGGCCAGCCAGCAAGTGATGCGCATGCTCTTTGCCGCCATCGTGCCCATGGTCAGCGAATTCAGCACCTCGCTCCTCGCGAACGCGAGCATTGGCGTCGTCTTGACCTCGCCATTCTGACTCTTCCCAGCTGAATATCTCGGAAGGTCGCTGGGATGGATCCCGCGACGCCTGTCGGCGTCGCGCCATGTGGACAGTGGATTCACAAACGCATTGTGCCACAACGGCAGGCTGTAAGCAACGGTGGTGATGATGATGATGATGATGGTGGCGATTGTTGACCGTGACATAACCGTGCCAATGACGACGAATGTGGGTGACGATGCGGTGAGTTGATCTGTCTGTTATTTCGCGACGGTGCTGGTTATGATATTGTGCTCGCGTTTTGACACGGTGTCGATAACAATGAGACCCATCGGCGTTTCCATGTCACCCCCCCTTGGTCATATGTTGCGCGATGGTGGGTTCAAGGGGCAAGCGTTCGGCGGGGTTGGGGCCAGGGAGTGGATAATCCACCCTCGGTGCAGCGCCCCGCCCGGCATGATCTCCCCATTGAGGGGGGGTGGTTCGACCGCGATATTATCAAACCGAAAGGAGCTGCAACGCGCGGGGCGGCGCGAGGGCGCGAGGGCGCGCCTGTGGGCGCGGCGCGGGCGGAGATGGGGCAGCACGGGGCGAGAAAGCACGGGGCGAGAGAGCACCCCAATTTGCTAGTTCCGTCCATCCTTCCCTCAGTCTCGTCGCCGATCCCTCCCTCCTGGCCCGCGCCCCCCTGTCGTCATCTTCGCAACCCGGCCCTCCCTCCATCCCATGCCCCTCTCGATCAGTTTCGTAGCATGTCACATCGATTTCATGTGCCCCGTCCTCCTTCCCACTTCTCTCCCTGCCCCTTCCATCCCTCTAGCCCGTCACGCAAACCTCCGCAGTGACATCCTGCTCCATCCTCAGTTCCTCCTACTCCCTCAGCTCCCTCCCCTATCAGTCCAGCGATAGTGACATCTGGGACGGGGAGGTGTAAGAACGTGGCAGGAGGAGGACAGATCCCAGGAGGTTTCAGGATTTTGGTGCGCAGCGCGCTCGCGCTATCTCCGAGCGTGGAAGCAGGGGAGAAACTATCACAACACACGTCCACACACAAAAAACATACAACTCGAGAGTGCCGAAACCAAGCCAAACTGACTGGAAGCTTACCGGGAACTTACCGGAAACAACCCGGAAACTTACCGGCGAATCCTCTATGCATTCGCCATTTCTGAATACTGACTGTAAACTGACTGGAAATTTACCGCAAACTGGACAGGCACTTTGCGCATGAAACCGTTGCACCACGCCTGCAGTTCATTATGACCGACGGCAAACCTCAAATATCGTGGCACCGAATCGCCAAGTGTGAGATGGGCGCCATCCTGGAAGAGACGACCCCAACATGTTCTGAGCGACGAGCCTCTCGGACCAACTCCTGGGAGCGAGGCCTCCTCAGACGCATCAATCAGCAGCGTACGAGGCACCCCAACGACGATCACCAGCCTCTTGCCGAGCTGATGTAAAAGGCAGGCGTGTTAAAAGCGCCACATATCTACTACGGAGCTAGATTGCGAGCGGCCCGCGGGGCAGTGGCACGCATTATCGATCTCACCCAATCTGATGGGGCAGAGCCAGCAGAGGACCGATACTACATCACAACCCCATACGATCAAGCACAGCACAAGCCTCACAAGAGCATCCAACATCCCCACCACATCCTGGGCATGCCTGTCCACAACTGATCTCCAACCTCCCCATCCTATTAATGGGTGGCGTTCGCACTGCCGCCACAACTAAGAACGCACATGCAGGATTACTCCTGGCTCGAGAGCTGCTGCGCGCTGAACTCCTCGAAGTCGTGGATGCGCTTGACGGCCCTGGCGAGCTTCTCCAAAATCCCCTCGTGGTCTGCGCGCCGCGACAACGCCCTGTTCACGTCTTTCAGCTCGGTCGGGGTGACCAAAGATTTGCCCTCCGTCATCGCATCCTTGAACATCATCACCCTGGAGGTCGGTCTCGGACTTCGAGATGGTCGCATCAAGCCTCTTGTTGAGCTGCGGGGTACTCGACGAAGCCATCGCCTCTGTCCGCGTGCGCTCCAGCAGGTTCTTCGCCCGGGAGATCTGCGGAAAGCCATTCGCCATGCAATCGCTGGCGCGCTTCTTCAGGCCCCTCGCGGCAATGAGAGTCTGAGTCGTTATGTTCCTGGACTTACATTTGGCCTTCCCCTTCGCCTTCGGCTTCGCAGTTGGCGCGACTGGCGTCGGTGGTGTCGCATGTGGCGTTGGTGCGGGTGGTGATGGCGTCGGAGGTGTCGTCTGAGCTGACGTCGGACGTTCCGTCTGGGCTGGCGTCGGAGCTGGCGAGGCTGGCGTCGGAGCTGGCGAGGCTGGCGTCGGAGTTGGTGCAGCTGCAGATCCACTTGGTTGCGGCATGCGCTGCTCGTCGTTGAACTCTACCCTCATTGGTTGCCACGCGGCGCCAATGGCGGCGTCGTCGGTCTCGCGCACGAACTCGAACTCCAGACGCTTTGAACGAGGATTCATCCTGATCCATCTGCCACCTTTGCTGATGGCGTCGACTAAAAAGCTCATAGCACCTCTCTGCGCTGCGGGTAAACCCCAACCCCCTTGCGCAACGACAATCTGCTCGTAGTTCAACCACTCGCCGAGGATGGTCTCCCGCTCCGACCCCTCTGTGATGTTCGACTTCTTCTCCAATACGAGCGTTGCCATCTATCGCCATCATCCCCTCTGCTCTTGGCCCAAGAGCAGGGGGGGTGAGCGATGGCGGTAACGTTCGCTCCTGGTACTTGGCGAAGGACTGCTTGGCCCAGTTATCGCGCTCCTGCTGCTCCGCCTTCCTGCTCATCTTGTCGTAGCTGTTCTTCTTTTCTGGGTTCGCAACCACCTCTCTCATGAAGCGCTTGCCGATGATCCCCTTCGGCGGCCACGTGAAACCCTATCTGCCGCACACGCCTCCAACGCGTCGTCCTTGATTTTCCCGCGCCTCGATTTCTGACTGCCGTCGAGCGGTGCCCCATCTACTTCCGCAGGGGCCGAGCTCGGGGACCTCCCCTGGAGCGCTCTCAGGGCCGCGCTCTCGAAGGTGCTCTCGCTGCTGCCGGGTTCCTCTCGAGAATGGATGCAGAACAACATGGCAGCACACGCGCACGCGACCGACGTCACTGGGGCCCCTGCCGCCCCACGCTGAGGAACTCCTAAATCTATTGCCAGAACAAGTGAACGCTATCTCCAAATACAAAACCGATTCAACATCTTGCTTCCGTCCGTGAAAGCGCCATGCATCGCAGGCAGCGCGGCCCTCGGGCGCAACGGGCGGGCACTGGTTCAGCCGCCGCCTCTGCGTCTCCACCCGCGCAACGACGCTGCCATCCTGCGCGGCGCGGGACCTAACCAAGGTCACGATTGGAGGAGGAGGAGGAGGAGGAGGAGGAGGAGGGCGCCTGCCGCCCCCGCTGCTGAGGCCAGCGTATCTCCGCGCCGCAAGGACGGAGCGAGCTTCGGCAAGGCAGCGCCGGCTCTGGCCACATTCACACTGGGTCTGGATGAGCCAGACCCAGTGACACAATCAAGCCTGAGACGAGGGCTCAAGACACGCACGAGGGTGGGTGGGACTGGGAGCGCAAACTGACGGGCCTAAATGGCAGCGGACGTGCGGCCTCCTGCACTCTGGACGTTCGGCAATCATCAACAAAGTAGGGACCGCGCCTGCCGCCCCCGCTGCTGAAGCCAGTTTATCTCCGCGCCGAAAGGGCGGAGCGAGCTTCGGCGTGGCAGCACCGGCTCTGGCCACACTCACACTGGGTCTGGATGAGCCAGACCCAGTGACACAATCACGCCTGAGACGAGGGCTCAAGACACGCAACCTTTCCAAACATTCCAGTTGGCCCTCTCGTAAACAAAAACACTTCAAAATACTGCAAGGGAAGAGCAAAGCCACAGTGCCAGGAGTTGACTACACAGGGGCCCCTTTAGAAGTGAAAAGGGGAGCGAGCTGGTCAGTTTTGGAGCACCCGTGGGCCTGGTCAAAAACGGTTGCGAGAGCACTGAAAAACGAGGCGGGTAGCGCTCCGCGGCTTTGGTCTTGAAGCCTCCCGCGGCAGCTAGCCCGTGAGTTGACGTGTGAGGTCTTCCTGTACGACTGCAAACCTTACCACCACATCGACACGCCAGATTAGTGGGCTCGATTCGATCACCGAGAACGCCAGTGTTTTTTTCCAGGCCGTTCCCCATTGACACATATTTGCAATGACGAAGGAGGAAGATGGCCAGCTTCTGGCCATCAAAAGACGAGGAAGGAGCCACAGGCGAGAGCGGGCTGGATTCTCAATGGCGACAGGCAAAGCAAGGAAGTGCATCAGCTCAAGTATGCTACAACAGAACGCGGCCAACAGGTTGCCTATTCTCTCTGCCTCCAGGACGCGTGGATGCCTGAGATCACGCAAACCCATTCACTCCTGACCACTTCGGAGACGAGATGGAAGGCAAGGCCGAGGGTTGTCAGGATCCCGAAGGGGCCCGGTGCCCCGCGCCCTGGTCCAAGTCTGACACGGCGTGCCCATGAACACGCCCCACGCGAGCCCCGCCAATATCCAGCCTCTAACCAGCTTTTGATTTGCCGTCTTCGCCAAATCCCACTGGGGCCCACGCGCGCGGCCCCACTCCAGCACAAGAAAACCTCGTGCCCGCAGAGCATGAGACAAGCCTCCATGCCCACTAAACAGTTCTAGAAATACCTGCGGCTGGACTAGGCGGGCCCCTCTGCAAGCCAGGGTGCAGGCAAAGGCCTCGCGAGGGCCGCCGGGCGGCCCGCCGTCGGGCTGCTGGCCAGTGCGCGGACGGCAGCCGGCAGCCTCTGCAGCGGCTTCCCCCCGTGGCCTTCCCTCTGGCACCTGCGCGCGCCCTCGAGGAACGCGGGCGCGCTGTCGAGGAAGCCGAACGCCGCGAGGTCGAACGCCACGGTCTCGTCGAACTTCCCCGTCTTGATGCTTGCCTCCTCCACGGACGGGCGCAGATCGATGGCCCGGCCGCGCGCGTGCATGCCTGGCGTGGGCGCGATGATCATGTCCGGCGTTCCCTGCCCCAGCTCGCCGCGCCCGTGGAAGCAGTGGCATGTGCTGACCCCCCGGGCGGCCATCGCCCAGAAGCGTGCGGCGGCCAGCTCCAGCTCGAACAGCGACACGACCTGCGTCGCCTTCGGCAGCGACTGGTAGCCCGTTCGGCTGGACTGCGGCCTGAGGAACCTCACCGCGGCCATCGCCTCGGCCCCGCGCTGCGAGAGCTCACCGGCGAGGAACCCGCGGCCCGCCCACCTCGCGAGGCGGCCGCCCATGTCGTCCTTGGGCAGCACTCGGGCGGCGCCCACCGCGAGTGCAGTCGCCGGCCACGTCTGGAGGGCGACCTGCCACAGCGGGACGTACTGCGCAACCGTCTTCGACCTCACCGAGGCGCCCTGCAGCAAGGTCGCCCTCAAGACCAGGGGCGCAGCCCGCGCCCGCCGGCACGCCGCGAGGGCAGCCCTCCGCGCCGGCGCCGCGCGGGCCAGGCGCCGCCCCGCGGCCGCAGCCGCCCCGAGGTGGCGTGGCCGGCGAGCCGCCGACGGAGGCGGAGCGCTCCCGTCGGCCGGCTGCTTACCCTGCAGCCTTCGGGGTCCGCCGGGCGCCCCGAAGGGGCCCGGTGGCGGCGCCGCGGGCCGCCAACTCGTCGAGCTCTGCTCCCGCTGCCTCGCAGTCCGCGAGCTGGCTGCGGCGGCTCCCGCCCCTGACGCCCCAGCAGGCGAGGTCCGGCTCATCACCGTCCTTGGGCCCGTCGAGCCACGCGCCGAGAGGGATGCGGCGTCGCGAAGGCGCATCCGCGACGTTCCGCTCGGACGGGATCCAGCGAACAGGGGCCTGCACGCTGGCTGCCAGGCACCAGGCAGCCCATTGCCGAGTGACGCGAAGGCCCCCCCCGGCGGAGGAGCGTCCCTTCTGCAAAGCACATACGAGCCCCATGTTGTCGGAAAGTAAAAGGAAACGCCGACCAAAGGACTTCGAATCTCGAAGTGCGCGACGAACCGAACGAACGATGGCCCGGCCCTCCAGGACGAGGATGTTCTCGGCCCAGGCACATCCCCCACTCGATGTCACCTGCCACCTGCCCCCGCACAGCTCGCTCGATACCTCCTGCACCTTCCGCCTCTCGCCCTCTACGATCTTCGGCTCCTCCACGGGGTCCCCGGGCCCGCCGAGACAATCACGAGGACGAGAAACTCCAGGATGACGAAACCTCCACCTCTCCTCATCACGACCCGCAGCCCTGATGATATCGACGTCAACCTCCTTCTGGCAGACCCCTCCCCCCTCCTCGCTCGCGTCGCTCGCGTGCACCATGGAGCCCCGCGGTGCACGCAGATCAGACCAGGCAAGGGGGAGGAGAGCAGCAGCCCATTGAAGTTCACGTCGAACCGATGGCGGGAGTTTCATGACCCGCGAGAAATACTTCCGGGAGAAACTGTAGACAGCGTTGAAGACAGAAAGCATAGGCCTCTGAGCGAGGGCGATGAAGGCATAGTGTCCAGCGACTTCCCCGACCTGGCGGCCCGTGGCGTACCCCTTCTTCAAGAGTTCCAGAAGCCCCAGCCTCAATCTCCAGACACGGCGATTCTTGGGGCGCAAGGCCCCGCGCTCCCCGTCGAAGACCCAGCCCAACTGCCCCGAGACGGTGGCGGGGGGCTCGGTCGGGTGCACCGGGGGCCCCGCGCCCTCAAGGGCTTTCCGAGCCGCGTCCAGCATAGCCGCAGGCCTCTCGGGCCCCGTGCCGAAGGCAACGAAATTGTCCACGTAGGCCGCGAAAGCCCCCTCACTCACATCTGCTGGCGGGCGCCCGTCGACGATCTCAGCTGTCTCGGAGAGGTCCCCCTTTCCCAGCACTATCGCCCGGTGCACTCTCTGGCAGAAATCGAGAGCGCGCGACCATCCCATCGGCGAGACCGCCAGGCACGGCCGAACCCACGCTCGGCTCAGCACGGACTGGCCCTCGACACTCTTGAGTCCGAGGTCGCCCGCACGCAACCGAGGGAGAGCAAAGTAACGTCGTAAATCGCTCGGCAAGCCCATGTTGTAGAAGGCGTCGGCGATGTCCACGCCTCCGGTCCACGACTGCTCGCCCTCCTGCAGGTCCATGGCACTGAAGCTGGCCCCGCTCGCGAGGCCGGTTTTGTTAGGCTCTGCGAAATGCAAATTTAATCACCTGCAGTCGATCACCAGCCGCTGGCGACCGTCCCTCTTCCAAACTGTGAAAAGCCCGACCTCCTCGAAATCGTCGCCGCCGAGCCTGAAGTCCAGCGTGTTGGCAGCCCCCATCCGGCGGATGAAGGTGAGGTAGTCCTCGCGCCGGCGTCCTGATTTGACAAAACCTTGGTAGCAATGAACCTCCGCACGATTTCTGGACCGCCCTTCCCGAGCAGCTGGCCCAGCGGCGCCGGGGCGCCACCGACAGCCGGCAAGGAGACGAGGTCGTGCACGAAGGGGGCCGCCGTGACGGGGTCGCAGTCCCCGTAGGCGGTGCCGACCTGGAGCTCCCGGAGGGCCACCTCGGTCGACATGTCGGAAGGTGGAGCGCCCATCGCCGCGCAGCTCTCGGCGCGTCGCTCCATGCGTAGCTGCTGCATCCTGCTGGGCTCACCCTCGCACTGTCTGCGGACAAAGTCCGAGCCAGCATCCAGCTGGTTGAGCGCCACCACGAGCTCCGTAAGGAGCTCGCCCTGCAGCGCACGATGCCCACGCCGGCGTCGATCAGAGCGCGCCCGCGCGGGGCCGCCGGGGGCCCCGCGCCAGTCAGGGACTGGCAAGGGTTGAAGCGACCGCTGCACGCGTCCGTCGCTATCCACCAACCTCTCTGAAGTTCCGCCGCCGGGCCGAGGCCATCCCGGCGGCGGTCCCAGCACCGTGATCCCTTGGGAAGAGCGGGCTTTGCCTTGGGGGCGGCGGCCTGCTCCTCCCTGAGCTTCCTGGCGTTCTTCTTGATGCTGGACATACGCTCCAACTCCCTCGAGACCGTCTCGCGCAGCTCCGGGCGCACCATAAAAGGCGCCCGAACCTCGCCCACGAAGGCCTGGCTCCCCTCCAGAGGGATATTGCGGTTGTTGTGCTGCTGCTCCGCGCTCATGTCGTCCCAGTAGCGCCCGATCAGCTGGGGCTTGCGGTACCCAATCTCCCCGCTCGCCAAGTTGAAAACGTCGAGGTGGTCCGACACTCCCACCTGGCTGTCTTTAGGGCGGGCTTTTGGAGCTCAACTGACTCACTCGCTTTTTCAGCGTCGTCATCATCATCATCCCCATCATCATCATCACCACCATCACCATCATCATCATCACCATCACCATCACCATCATCATCATCATGATCCTCATCATCGCCATGACTGGCCATGATGATGGGGATGACGATGATGATGATGATGGGGATGATCCTCATGATGACGACCCTCACGATGACGATCATGGGGATGATGATGGTGATAATGATGATGATCCTAATGATGATGGTGATGATGATGAGGATCCGCCATCGGTGGCTAGTTAGTCGGACGCGGCACTGAGTGGCGTTGGGGCGGCTTTCCTGCGGCGACTTATGGGCGTTGACGCGATGTCCTGCGGCACGCTGGTCCGCCTTACTTCGTCGAGCACATCCGCGAGGTCAGGGGGCGCCGCGGGGACATTGGCCAAGTGCTCGGCCACAACGTGGTTCACGACGTTGAAGAACTCGACAGGGCCAGGCGTGGCGTCGATCCTCCGCGCCCTGATCTCCCGAAACACGTCGGAGCGGATCATCGCGGCGATCAGCAGGTCGCGCTTTCCTTCGGGCTGCTGCTTGAGGTACTCGTTGAGAATGTGTGATCGCAGCGCTCGTGGCGGTGCACATTGTGATGCAGGGCGGCGAACGTTCCCACGTAGAAGGACCCGGGCTTTTGCTCGAGGTTGAATTGCTGCTTGTCTTCATTCTCCACTAGCACGGTGCGTGTCCCCCACAGGGAGACGGCCGCATGCGGCAGCGAGCAGCCGCCGTCTGTGCGCCATCCATCGTCCCGCGCGCCTGGTTCCACGAGCTGGATCGACGCGTGCGCGAAAGCGTTGTCGGCGAAGTCCTCTTCCACGATGGGCTTCCCGTTCAGCTGGGCGAGGTCTTCTGGCATGTTGTCGAGGGCGACCGCCAGGCGCATTTGGTCTCCCAGCTGTTGCAGCCAAAGGCGCCACTTGTTCTTCAGCGCTCGCACGACAGCGGCGAAGCGCTCGGACGGGATCATCTCCAACTTCTTGTCCCTGTTCAGGCTGCAGCACTTCGGGGGGTTCTTCTCGTCCGCGACGCCTGCGATCTCGGTTTTTGTTTTAACCCTTTTTTCGCCTCGTCCCCCCGAACGCATCTGGAGTGGGTTGCCCCCGGGTCCACGCGCCCCTTGGCCAGGCCGTCCCAGCAAGGGTCGTGTTGCAAAAAATGCAGCAAGTCTGGGTCGAGGTCTGTCTCCGCTATCGTTCCCGTGCCGTTCTTGCCCCGCTCCGTGTTCACGGTGACCTGCAGCTTGCCAGGCGGCTGCATGAAGCCAGACAGCCTTGCCTGTCTGAGGGTCAGTCTATGGCCTGGCTACCACTTCAAACAGCCACATGAGGCCTGCGGGGCAGCCTTGGAAGCCTGCCGATGCATGGAAGCCTTCGTAGCGTTTCGGGGCGCTCTTCTCTTTCGCTGTTTCAGCCGCTATCCAGGCCGCGCCCTTCTGACCGAACCAGCTCTCAAAGAAAAGGAAGGAATCCAGAAACGAGGCTGCGGTCTCGACGCCAGGCACATCGCTGTTGAGTGGGACCCCCTTCGATGCTGAGTGGAAGTCTCCCGCTGCCTCCTGGCCAGGCAGCCCCGCGCCCTTCCTGATGGCATCGATGAAGTCTGTACCAGTGACCTCCTTTCGCCGCTCACGCGGGTCTCTTCAGCTGACGCGCAGATCAACGGCCGGCGCGAGTACAACTCCGCGGCCGCGCACACGTGGGACCACATGTCCAAGTCTTCCTGGAAGCGCAGGTTCCCCAAGAGGACATCTGGCGGCCTGTGCTGGGGCGTGGTTGCACCGACGTCGGCGTTGCTGTCGCTGGGGCGCAGCTTCTTCACCAACCTGTGGCGGGGGTCCGTCGGCCCCACGCAGCCGAGATCGCCGAGCACCACCTGCGGAGAGAGGCGGACGGAGGAGAGGGCAGCGACGGCGACCTCCAGGGGGGAGGGAAGAGAGTTGCGACAGGACGACGGCCTCATGGGGGAAGGGTAGACACCGCCCTGAGTAGAACTGAGATGTGAGTTCGCACAGTCTATGATAGAGCTCAATTTCTGATCAAACATGCTCCGTATAGCTATGTTAGACCATAACTATGATCTAACATGCTACGTTAGATCACAACTTGTGATCTAACATGATATGTTAGATCACACTTTGTGATCTAACAGGCGATGTTAGATCACAAATGTGATCTAACATGTCATGATAGAACACACTTTGTAATTTAACATGCTGTGTTAAATCGCACATGTGATCTAACATGCCATGTTAGATCACACTTTGTGATCGAACATGCGATGTTCGATCACAAATGCGATCTAGCATGCCGTGTTAGATCCCACTGCGTGCTCTAACATGCTATGTTATATCACAAATGTGATCGAACATGCCACGTTATATCACAATTTGTGATCTAACATGCTGTGTTAGATCGCACATGTGATCTAACATGCTATGCTAAACCACAATTTGTGCTCTAATATGCTATGTTAGAGCTGAATTTCTGCTCTAGCATGCTACGTAAGAACTCGTATTGTGCTCTAACATACTTTGTGATCGACCCGAGCACCTCGAAGCACCTCGGGCTCTGGCACTGGAACTCCAGCCTGCTCTGTATGGCAAGATTGACGGGGTCCCATTCGCCAATCTGCCGCTTTGTCAACGCCTCTTTCTCGAAGCAGCCGCGCATGCACATCGACCCTCGCATCAGGATGTTGGCGGGATTGAGGTCGCAATGGGCACTGCCTTTGTCGTGGAGGAAGCCACGCCCAGCGATCACGCTGTTCAGGACGTGGCGGATTCCCGCCTGCGTCAAAGTGGACTTCTGAACGAACTGGCGCACGTCAACCTCGTACAGGTTGAACACGAGGCCGACGTGCGCTTCCCATGTCCACCTCCTCTGCGCTGCAACAGTGCTAGCGGCAGCTGACAACTGTTGCAGTTCTCTCGTTGGAGTGCTAGGCTTAAACAACTTCTTGAAAAGGCCCGCGTCGAGTAACCGAACAACGTTCGGGTGCCAGCCCAGCGCAACGTGGCGCCTGACCTCCTCTTCAACCGCACCCGTGGCATCCGAATTGCACCCATGCGCCTGATCTTCCTTCGAGTCGCGCAGGAGCGTTACGGCAAAGAGCTCCACGACGTCATCGCCTAACCCTGGGCAGGGCTTCGTGCCCAAATAGACCTTGCCATGAGTGCCCTGGCCGAGCTCCGCCCCCCAGTCCACCTCGAACGAACATCGCGGGTCCTCGTGCTCGCGCGGATCCTTGGCGCTGCACGCACTTGTGATCGCTTCGGGCCTCAGCGAAAGCAGATGGACCTGCGAGCTGCGACAGTCACCTGCACCAGGAGAGCCTTTCGCTCCCGAGCTAGACGCCCCTAGCGCGGGAGCTGCCGATGGCGCAGAAAGACCTGCGTGTTCGCTGGCTCGGCAAAGCTCGCTGGCTGGCGCCTCCTCTGTCCCCGGCGCTTCCCCCAGCGCCGCTTCAAGGGATTCCCCCTCGGCTGCTCCCGCCACTGTTGCAGCTCGTTCCTGGGCCCCCGCCGCCCCCGCGGGGTCGGTCGCGCAATCCCTCCAGTTGGCGCCCAGCGCTTTCTTAAGATCCGCACGGCGTTGTCGAAAACACATGGCGCGGGCCACGAAATCTGCACTTTGGTCTTCGTGAGCCTCTCCATCTGCACAGGCTGCTCTGATGATCCTGGCTTCTTGGCCATGGACTCGCTGCGGGTCTCCCTCAATTTCTTGACGACATCTTTGTTCTGTGCACCGTTCGTGCCACGCATGTAAAAGTGCCACGCCGAGTACTTCACCGCGGTCCTGTCGCGACCGCTGTTCGTTGGCTGCATCGCCACGGAGGCGCTGTCAGGGCAGACGCCCCGAAGTGCTACGATGGCTGCTGCAGCGGCCCTGAACAAAAACTGCCGCGGCCCCTTCCGCCGCCCCCCCCCCCCCCCCTGCGCCCGCCCATCGGGTTGCTGAATCACCGACCCCCTCACCCTCCCCCAAGTGGACACCAACGGCAGGATGTGCCCCAACAGCAATCATAAGCCAATGGTTTTCAAGTTTGACAGCGTTGCTGACAGTCTGAACATCGGCGTTCAGGACATCCACGTCATGTCTGGCTCAGCGGACAAGATGAAATTGCACCCTCACTGCAGGGTAGCCGCGGCAGATTTCACGCAGAAGCTAGCTTCCGACCCTGAGGAAGACGATTTGCACCGGGTGGTCGCAGATCATGATCATGACTTTCCTCCTTCGACGCGTCCTCCTTCGTCAAGCGCAACTGCGCAGAGCGCTGCAGCAGGGCCTCGTTACTGAAGACCACTGTATTGCTGCTGAGCATGGCCTCGACAGCGCGCCCCGTGAGAAACGGCATCAAAGTCGCTCGATGGTGATCGTCGTAGCACAACGCCAAGACACTGGCGCCCTTCTCAATGCAACCGCGCATGCCCGCTCCGCCCGCAGGCGCCTCGAAGTGCACCCACCGGGGCCTCCCCGCCTCGTGGCGCAGCTCCATGAGCAACTCGGCGGCGTTGTCGCGGGGGAACCACGGCACCTCAGTGCCCGTGAGCTGGCGGTAGAGCTTCCGCTTCATCACGGCCGCGTTCACGAGTTGCTTCTCGGGCGTCCCAGCTGTTGCATCATCCGCTGTTGCAGCATAAGGGGCATCCTCGTCGTCGTTCGGCGGGGGTTCCATCAGCCCCTCTTTCTGGCGCTCCTGGGCCTCCACCTCGGCGATGCACGTGCCGACCATCGACTGCAAGCTCGTCTGACGGACCTGTTTGGACACGAGGGCGTGGCTCTTCTGGGGGAGGACGGGCACATTCTTCACCACTTCGCACCAGACGGTGCTGCCTCCGTCCACGCGCTCCCTGATCTTGGGAATGCGCTTCGGGATCTTACCCTTGTAGGCGAGCAACATCACCTCGTGGCTGCGGGAATTCGCGACGCCTCTCTGCCCCCTGAAATGCCCGCACTGCTGCATCTGCTTGAGGTTGTAGGAAAGGTGGAATTGCAGGAAGTTGTAGCCGTTCTTACAAAGGATCTTCTTGGTCTTGGGGAGGTTTGACTGCGCGCGGCCCGCGAGCACCCAGCACACGTCCCGTCAATGGACCAGGAGCGGAGATAGGGACTTGAGGTAGCGTTCAAAGTCTGCCTCCCCCAGCGCAGGCTCTCGGTGGGCGAGCCCTTGCCCCTCGAAGGCGTTGCACAACCTCGCATTCTTGACGTCGTAGAAACCCATCACTGCTGCAGCGTCCGTGAGGTTCCTGTAACAACGAGTCTGCGTGACGTTTTGGTAGATTTCCACATCTGTACCCTCCGCAACGATCATGGCCACCCGCCCCTCGAGCTCCGCCGCGCACGCCTCCTCGCACTTCTTCCTGAAGGAAGTCGCATCGCCTGGAGAGACCTCGACTTTCTTCTTCTTCTCCTCGGAAGCCACCTCCTTCCTGATCCCTTTGGCGCCGCCAAGGGCCGCCTCGTCCTCGACTTTTTTTCTCCTCTGGAACTGGCCTGGGGACTCCCAAGAGGCTGTCGTACGCGATCTGGAAGGGCTTGAAGAAACGATTCACCACTCGCTGGCCCTTGTGGCATTTCTCCAAGCTGTACCGCTCGGCTCTCGGTTGCGAGAGAGCGCCTGCGATCTCCGCCTTGTAGAAACCCTGGCCTAAGTCGAGGAAGTGCCCCATCGTCAGCCGCGGCGCCTCGCTCGGCAAGGACTGGATCCAGGTCGGGCCCTTGTCAGGGCCCTCGGTCTGCAGGAAAAACGGCAGCGGGCTGTCGAGGTAGGACCTGGCCGTGCGAACAACTTTGGCCCTGGAGAGACACTCCTGCGTGCTCTGGCTCCCTTCTCTGTTGCAGTTGGTGCCAGATTTGAACAGGTCTGGGCACTGCCGCAGGAAGGCCGACACGTAGGCCCTCACCCAGAGGATCTCGTTGATTACGTCATTCAGAGCACACCCGCTGGCGCACGGGCCCTTCTTGTTCGTCCGCCACATCCTCGTGAACAAGGCTTCGACGACGTAACCCAGCGAGAGGTGGTCGGTGTTTGTAACGATCGCCCCGAGCTTCGTTGGCCAATCCAACAGATTGTCTCGCCCCCAGCGGGTCACGGCCGTCTCCATGAGCGTCAGTGCTGCTGGGCGCTTAGCGGGGGCAGCCCAATTCAGCATGTGCCTCTTCGCTGTGCCCACGTCAAGACAGTGGTGGACGCCCCACGTCACGTTCTTCACCAGCCACTCGTGAACCTTCTTTGGCGCTGGCTGTCCGCCCCCCGTCGCACGGGCCCGGGCGACGTCCGCCGCCTTGGCCGCGATGCGGAAGAGGCGCGAATTCTCCAGCCCGAAGAAGTCGCGCAGGCGCTCGGTGCGGGTCGACGTGTTCACTGCCAACTTGAACTTGTTGTCCTCGATCTCCTCAGCCGTGCTCCCCTTGATGTGGACGAAGTCGAAGGGCCAATCAAGAATCAACTGTTCGAGCGCTGTTACAGCCTCCATTGAGCCTTCTTCTTTCGCCCAATACAAGGCCGACCACGCTGCATTCACCGCGGCGCCCATGGCCAATCGCTTGAACTTGCCGAGCTCGGGCGCCATAAACTGGTTCACGCTGGAGACCATGATTGGGGTCTTGAAACCTTTCTCAACCTGTTTCTGGATGTTCCAAGGCCGCCGACCGCTCGCGCTTAGGGTCTCCACGGCCCGCCGCTGCGGCTTACTCTGCGGGGGGCCATCGATGTCGCCAGCCGCCCCCCCAGGCTCGGCCGCTGTTTCAGCCGCCGCGTTCGTCGGCAGGTTCTTCAGAAACATATCCGCAGCCACGTTCTCCACCTTGCCCAGCGATATCGCATCCTGAAGCATAGTGTTATCGATCGGCCCTGTCCACGCCAAGTTCATGTAGGCATTCCTGCGCTCGCCCTTCTCCTTCGCCTCCTCGGTGGTCCTTGCGAGCTACTCCTGAACTGGATCCTTCTCCTTCCTCCCAGCAGTCTTCCCCCCGAGCTTCTCCTTGTCATCCTTGTCCTTCTTGTTATTTTCCGCCCTCTCCTTCTCCACTCTCTTGGCGATGCGCTTCGGAGTGGTTTTCGCGAGCCTCTCGTAATCGGTCTGGATGGCGGGCCAGATCGCTTTGGTTTAAAACTCCTTGAACGGCTGCTCGGACGACTGCATCGCGCGCTGACGGACTGTCGCAGCTGCTGGCCGTTTGTCACTAGTGCGCCTGTTGCAGGTCTGGCTCTGGCCGAGAGCGCTATGGAAAAGGAGGGGAAGCGAGCGAGGAGAAAGCGGGGCGGACGAGGCGGCATGCCGGAATATTGAGACCACTTCGCGCCTGCCTCTGGGTGGCCTCGACGCGCGAATACTCAGGGTTCCAGCGCGGGGCCACCATGTTAGATCTCCCTCGGGGTGGCCAGGGCACGTAAGAACACCTGGTTCCAGCGCGGGACTACCATCTTAGGCACCACCTGCGGCCCAGAAGATCCTGGCCAACTCCATGAAACAAGACAACGAGATGACGATAACGGACCAGCTGCCGGTCACGGGACCACCATCGTTCCTCACAGCATGCCCCCCGTAGTCTTGCCCCTCCCCGCTGCGGGTACTTGGGACAAAGCGCGTGGTGCAAATATACTTACATGATACATCGATATGTTGACGTCCGTGCCCGATGATATATGGCTAGACGTTGCTTTGCAACTGTGAGGCTGTTGCAGCGATGCCATGATGTTGTTGCAGCCGTGCAAGGGCTCTCTATCGCTGTTGCAACGATGATGCTTGTTTCCCCCCAAGAGCGCGTGCCATGCATCCCCGACACGTTCGTTCAGTGCCCCTACGAAAAGAATGGCTTGTAGACTTTTCGCGCATGCATCGGCGCAGCTGGAGGCGCGCCCCGCAAATCCAGAGCGCTGCACAAGGCACTGCATACAGTGATGTCGAGCTTCATCCCGATAGTATCCTCATCCCGCTGGTGGTTCTTCAGCATAACATGCGAGTGCACGCGGCTGCGATAGAAGCACACAGCGCCCTTCCCCTCATTGTCCTTCTGGCAGTTGCATCCCTGCTCCACGCGGCGCCTGATGGAGCGGGTCTTCATCTTCTTGTGGTGCGCAAGCCTGGCCCAGTACGACGGGCACAAGATGCCGTCCTCGTCGGCACGTTGCCTTATCGGCACCAGCCTCCACGGCTTGCTCCCTGGCCACTCTGTGTACATCAGATTGAAGACGGTCTTGAATGTGTGGAACTGCACGCGCTTGGGCACGTTGGGCTTCTCTGCCTTGTGCTTCTTCAGCGCTGGCTCGAGTAGGTCGAGCTCCTCATCGCTGGAGAAGCCCATGCTCGGCGAGCTGCAAGTGAAGCTCGGCGGGGCGCGCGGCGGAAACAACGGCGGGGCGCTCGGCGGGGCGCCCGTCATTAACGGCTTCGGCGGAAACGGCATGTGCAGTTCCAAACCTGATGGCGCGGGATGGAACAGCGGAAACTGCAGTTGCGGGGCGCATTCCGCCTGCGCCACATAACTGGTGAACGGCATCAGACCTTCCTGTCAGATTGCAATCTATGTGTGCCCATGTGGCTGCGGCTGGTGATGCTGTTGATGTTGGTGATGCAACTGGGGGCTTGTGCGGGCGGGAGCAGGCGCGGGGGCAGCTGCAGTTCTGCGTGCCCCCCCCCCCCCCCCCCCCGCATGCACCTCGACAGCGTATCGGACTCTGCGCCAGAGCCAGACATCGTGAATCTCAATATGTGCGTGCGTGGCGAAGAGGGTGGTTTCGCGGCGCTGCCTGGGAGCCACATCGGCGGTCGAAGGAGAGTAGGATGGAGCATGCGGACCACAAGTTGTGATCCTACATGGCATGTTAGATCAGACTTTGCGCTTTAACTTGCCATGTTAAAACGGAAATTGCCCTCTAGAGCGCAATTTCGGCTCTAACATGGTAAGTTAGAGCACAACGTCTGATTTAACATACCACGTTAGATCACAACGTGCGATCTAAAATGCCATGTTAGATCTCATTCGTGATCCAACATAGCATGTTAGACCACAAGCTGTTATCTTGGATCACAATTTGTGATCTAACCTGCGATGTTAGATCACAAGCTGTGACCTAACATAGGATGGCCGAGGGGAGGCGATTGTGATCTAAAGCGCTGGTTAGATCACAAATTGTGATCTAATGAATGTTTTCCCTGGCCGGGTCTAGTTTTCCCCTGTTCGGGTCAAGTTTTTTCCTTTGGTCTGGTCTACTTTTTTCCAACGTAGGCGGCGCCGCCACTAGATGGACTCTGCGCCTTAGTCCTGAAGGGCCTTCGCCTCCTCCGCCCTTGCCATGGAAACGGCCTTGGCCCTGAGCCCCTCGCTGTCGGTCTTCTTCTTGTTCGCCACCTTCATGCGTTTGCGCTCGTGGGTGACGACCGCGGCGGCGAGCTTCGGATAGCTGTGAAGCAGCTTGACCAGCGCCACAGCCTTCGGCCCCAACAGCAGATGGCGGATCTTGTAAGCCATGATGGGCGCGGCGACGTTGCCTGGCTCTTTGTAGTTCACCCGCAGCGGCATCATCACGTCGGCACTGACGTCGACCGAAACCTTGGCGCCGTCGACCTCCATGGACACCGCGTCGATGGCCTCCCGCGGCGACAGTTTCGCAGATCGCAGCCCCCCAGGGATGGCGAGGTTATGTTTGGATCTGCGGTGAGTGCCCCTCTGCTGGGCTCCCCAGCAGCCCTCGAAAGCTGCTACAATTTCACAGATCGCAGCCCCCCAGGGATGGCGAGGTCCTGCTTGGATCCGCGGTGGGCGCCCTCTCTGCTGCCCCCCCAGCAACCCTCGAACGCGGCGACAGTTTCACAGATCGCAGCCCCCCCCAGGATGGCGAGGTCCTGCTTGGATCCGCGGTGAGTGCCCCCCCTGCTGGCCTCCCCAGCAGCCCATCGAAAGCGGCGACGGTATCAAAGGTCGCAGCCCCCCAAGGATGGCGAGGTCATGTTTGGATCCGCGGTGGGTGCCCTCTCTGCTGGCCTCCCCAGCAGCCATCGAAAGTGGCGACAGTTTCACAGATCACAGCCCCCCAGGGATGGCAAGGTGCTGTTTGGATCCGCGGTGGGTGCCCTCTCTGCTGGCCCCCCCGGCAGACCTCGAAAGTGGTGCCAGCTTCGCAAATCGCAGCCCCCCAGGGATGGCGAGGTTCTGCTTGGATCCGCGGTGAGTGCCCTCCCTGCTGGCCTCCCCAGCAGCCCTCGGAAGTGGCGACAATTTCGCAGATCGCACCCCCCAGGGATGGCGAGGTCCTGTTTGGGTCAGCGGTGAGTACCCTCTCTGCTGGCCTCCCCAGCAGCCCTCGAACGCGGCGACAGTTTCACGCATCGCAGCCCCCCAGGGATGGCGAGGTCATGTTTGGATCCGCGGTGAGTGCCCTCTCTGCTGGCCTCCCCAGCAGCCCTCGAACGCGGCGACAGTTTCACGGATCGCAGCCCCCCCAGGGAAGGCGAGGTCCTGTTTGGATCCGCGGTGAATGCCCTCGCTGCTGGCCCTCGAAAGTGGCTGCAATTTCACAAGTCGCAGCCCCCCAGGGACGGCGAGGTCCTGTTTGGATCCGCGGTGAGTGCCCTCTCTGCTGGCCTCCCCAGCAGCCCTCGAAAGCTGCGACAGTTTCACAGGTCGCAGCCCCCCAGGGACGGCGAGGTCCCGATTGGATCCGTGGTGGGCGCCCTCTCTGCTGGCCTCACCAGCAGCCTTCGGAAGCGCAAAAATTTCACAGGTCGCAGCCCCCCAAGGACGGCGAGGTCGAGTTTGGATCCGCGGCGGGTGCCCTCTCTGCAGGCCTCCCCAGCAACCCTCGAAAGTGGCGACAATATCACGGGTCGCAGCCCCCCAGGGATGGCGAGGTCCCGTTTGGGTCCGCGGTGAGTGCCCTCTCTGCTGGCCCCCCCAGTAGCCCATCGAAAGTTGCGACAGTTTCACAGGTCGCAGCCCCCCCAGGGACGGCAAGGTCCCGTTGCGATCCGCGGTGGGTGCCCTCTCTGCTGGCCTCCCCAGCAGCCCTCGAAAGTGGCGGCAATTTCGCAAACCGCAGCCCCCCAGGGACGGCGAGGTCCCGTTTGGATCCGCGGCGGGTGCCCTCTCTGTTGGCCCCCCCAGCAGCCCTCGAAAGTGGCGGCAATTTCGCAAACCGCAGCCCCCCAGGGACGGCGAGGTCCC
>CAUYUJ010011019.1:10000-25173 GCA_963575745.1 Prorocentrum cordatum | reverse complement strand
GTGTTTTGTCTTCCCCCCCACTTCACATATTTTCCCATATCTTCTGGGGAATCGGCGATTAATTGTCTCTGTGTGTTTTTTCCCCTCCTGACATATGTTGTTCTCTGCGCACCAGACTCTGCACAAGCAAGGAGACCCTGAAGATCGTCACAACAAAAAATCGTAGGTTTTACTTTTGCCGATCGCGAAGAAGTCGTCCAGAGAACATCGTCAGAGTGACCAGGCGAAACGCCGACGCACCCACCCAGCACATGGAGCGCCCACAAAAGGCACCCACGACCAGCCAACAATCAGGCACCAGGCAAAGTCCGGCACACCCCATCAAATAGATGACTCAAGAACGCGAGCAGGAACCCCTGAGCGCAAGTACTGTTTGGGAAGCTGCGTGAAGCCAAAAAATGTCGGCACACGTTTTCTGGGGGGTGGGGGTACTTTGCAAGGCGTCATGCACACAAAAGGGGCTGGAAACTGGACCAGACCTCCAGAAGTTGCCAGACAAGTGCTGCACCAAAACTGAGGAGGAGGGCTTTCTTGATGATCGTCGCAACCGTACGTGTTACCCTCTCCCGCTTGGGCCGCTGTGTGGGACCGCTTCTAGAGAAGCACCCACAGAGCTCCAGGAGCCCCCGCCAAACGTAAAAGCACATTTTGAAGTCACACCTGGAGCGTGGCCTGGCTGGGCTGCCCGGTCGTCGGGGCTGGTGGAAACATACACTTGTTGCCAATGGTGCCGTGTATACACAAATCGAAGGATTCCCCATCTGGTTCCATATTTTATGTATCTTTCGCCTGCCCCAGTTCCCGTGTGTTCCCATATCTTCATGGGAATCGACGACTATTTGTGTCTGCGTCTATATGCCCCTCCTGAACTTCATGCCGTGAAGCATAAACGAACGACTACGCCCAGACCCCCAACGTCATGATTTGTCATGACGTCGACCCCCAGCGGTCTAGACCCATTCCCCGGGACCCCTTCTTCATCCTGACTTGTTCTGAGACGGCCCCCCGGCCCGGTGCGGCCCCCCAGGGGCCGAGAGCAGCGAAAAACCGTGCGTCGTGCACTGGGTCCTCCCCCCCAGAAGCCGAGAGCAGCGAAGAGCCGCCCGTCGTGATGTCCTCAGGCCACGAGGGGGGGTCTGGGAGGCGCGGGCGCTGGCACGCCTCCCCCCCCCCCTCGGAAGCGCGGGGCGCGCGGCGCCTGCCCTGCGTAGGCCTCGTGGCCCTGGAGGTGCGCGAGGAACCTCAGCACCTGCCCGGGGCAGCCGGCGGGGAGGCCGAGGCGGAGACGCAGCGCGGACGATGCTTCCCTTGAAGACGCGCCGACATTCGCACAAGAACGCGGATCCTGGTACGGGATCCTGGTGTATGATTTGTTCGTTGCTTCCCTTGGAAGACGGGGGAAAAGTATACACCACACCACCCCGACGTCGTCCCCGACCCTCAAACAGTCTTGGGATTGAAAAAGCAATCCGCCAAGGGTAATGTATATGTTCCAGTTTCCGAGCAAGGGTACCGTTGGGAAGGTTGCCCATCCTTACTGTGCGGGTTGACTGCGTATGCGTTGCAAGCAATGTGATGCGATCAGCTGCGAGGCGGGCACTTCTCCATGTCCACCGCCTGGGAAACGACGTCCTGGTGCCCCCGCAGGCGGTGGGGTGGACATGGACGCAGTTCGGCCCCCGGGGGCCCGAATAAGTCCACATCCACCGCCTGCCGAGGCTCCGAAAACGGACCCTCCAGGCGGTGGTCATGTGCAGATTCCCGCCTCGGAGGACGAGGACAAAATCGGGCGAGGTGCGCCGAAGGCGAAGCCCCTTCTGGAACGACGTGCGCAGCGAGCAGCTGTCGACGCCACCCCCCCCCCTTGGAGGTGGGCGACCTCTGTCTTCGCCTCGGGGGCCCTTGCGCCCGGGGTCTCTCTCGCGCCCAGGGGCCGGCCCGGGGTCTTCGCCCCCAGGCCGCAAGCGCACGCCCGGGGCCTCGCCCCGAGACGAAGCCAGGACGAGGGCGACCTCGGGGGAGGCTGCATCGAGAATCTCTGAGATCCGGCGGCCTCTGGAGGGTGTGTCGGGCGCCGCGGCCTTCTCAGAGCGTTCAGGGAGCCCACAAGGGACGTGCGCGCCCAGCTATGTACATGAACGCGGCCCCTCGACCCGCGAGACCGGCCGCGCGATGCGAACGCTCGGGCAAGGCGTACTCTCGAAACCAGCGTGGACTCATGCACGCGTACGCCCTTCTTTCGCTCCTGAGCGTTCTGGAACGCTCTGACAGCGTTCCAGAGCGCTCTCTGGAGCGGATTTGCCCTCGTCTTATAGCTCCGTCCGATCGCCCCGCGGGCCGTGCGCACAACGGGAGTCTCCGCCCCTGGACCGCCAACCCAGGGGGGGGGGGGGGGCGATAAACCCAGACCCCCTAGACGTTTAAAGTCGGAAAGATTAAGGAAGATCAAACGCCATTTGGGAGCTGTTACGCCGGAGTGGGCCTCGGACCAAGCAGGATTAACCTCATGCCCGTGAGAATAAACACTAGGGGATAATAAAGTTCGGGGTTCAGGGAGAGATAATAAAAGTAGCCCAGCAGACCTCAGCATAATCTCGAAGTAAGAGATGATCAAGAGGAGACCAAGCCGAGCACGTTTTGAGACATCATTGGCGTTTAGTTTTCATAGAAATATCCTCAACAATTGCTTATCTCTCATGAAAATTGTTTTTTGTAAGTGCTCGTGTAGGGTAGCTCATGTGCCTCCATTTCCATGGATAATCAACCCCAGAGATAAAAAAGTTCAGGCGAGCGTGGGGACAGAGAGAAATATAAAAGAAGAAGAATACAGTAGAAGAATAATAAGAAAGAAGAAGAAGAGGAGAATAAGAAGAGGACGAAGAAAGGAAAAATCCAAAGTTCCAAATCTATCAATTTTAATTTACAAACGCTTTATGAAAATTGATGTTTTAAGTGCTCGTGTAGGGTAGCTCATGTGCTTCATTTTCCATGGATAATCAACCCCAGGGATAAAAAAGTTCAGGCGAGCGTGAGGACAGATAGAAATATAAAAGAAGAAGAGGAAAGTAGAAGAATAATAAGAACATTGCTCGTTTCGTTTGAGTCTGCCTCCCAAAATTATTGGTTTCGCTTGACACATCCTGAAAAAGTGTGATCGCTTCGCTTGATGCTGCTATATCAACATCGCTTGATGTTGCTATCTCAACATAGCGTTTCGAGGTGAGAATGAAGTTCGGCCTCAGCGCTCGCCGCCCAATTTGAATTTTGTATAGGGCGACGATAATCAACTCTAAACACTGAAGGGGGGTCCCTTTATTATCATCGGCATGCGGTTAAGCCGGATTGAACGGGACTAAACGGAATTTAGCCGGATTAAGCGGGATAAAGCCGGATTAAGCCGGATTTCAGACCAGGGAAAAATCAGAATTTGACCTCCCATGGAGTTGCATCCGACCGAGGAGGCAAAGGTACCGATACCGCTACCCTTGCCTCGTCTGCCCCTTTCTGCTCCTGGGAGGCCCTCGTCGCCACCGCTGGGTTCGCCTCAAAAAAGGCTGGCCCGGGAAAGATCCAGCTGGATCTTTCCCGGGCCAGCCTTTCGAGGTACCCATGCCGCTGCTCCCTAGGGAGCAGCGGTATGGGTACCTTTTGGCCTCCCCGGAGACAGGGCGGGACGCTGAGAGCATGGAGAGATCAGCACCGGCACTGCGGCCCAAGGCTCCGGAGGGGGGCGCCGTGCCACGGGCCGGGCCCGGGCGCTGCGCGGCACAAAGACCTGCCAGGGCGCAGGGAAGGGGCCTCCGAGCGGCTCCCGAGGACACGGGGCCTCACGGGGCGCCAAAAACACGCTCGAGCGAGAGGCCGACGGAGGGCGCGTGCCCGAGGAGGTGCTGCAGCAGCTGGCGGACGAGGTCCAGGCGCCCGGGGGCGCAGCGCCGGTGCCCGGCGGGGCCGAGCGCGTGCGGGGCCGCGTGCCTCGCCATCGCTCGGACGCCCATTCCCTGAGCATTTTTGCGGTGTCGTGCGCGGCTGCTTCACCAGAGGGTCAGGGATGCTCCTCGAGGGTCCTCGCCGGAGGTCCGAGCGATGCCGAGGTGCCGTGGCGAGGCCCCCGCGCCCCACGGAGGGGGGGCGCCCGCCGGGAGGCGCCGCGGCGGGGCGGCGGCGCGCGCCAGCCGTGGCGCGAGCGGCGGAGGCGAGGGAGGACATGAACCCAGGCCTCTGTCGGGCATGTCTCGGGAGCGGCCAAGAGGGGGGTGTCCAAGAGGGGGGGGGGGTGCAGATCATGACCGGCGGCACGTGCGCGGCCCAGCGGGGGGGCCAGGGGCGTAACGAAATAGGAGGAGGCGCCATGAAATCTCTGAGGAGATATCGTGGCCCCCGCCATGATATCCACCCCCCCTAGTCATCACCCCCCTCTCTGCCGCCCCCGAAGGTCCTCCCACGGTCCGCGACATCCTCAGCAAGGCAGGGCAGTGGCGAGCAGAAAACATTTCGATATAGGTTTGGGAGGGGTTCCAAAGCAGGTTCAGGAGATGGGCTCGCAAGCAGAATAGGTTCCACTGAGAAGGTTCAAAGATCGCGGGCAAAAACAATCAGGTATATAGGCTCGCGCAAATGGGTTTGCCAAAGCGCATCGGCGCAAATGCCGCGGGCGGCTAAGTTGGCCAATCGAATCCGCCAAAGTAGGCGAGGGAGGACATGAACCCAGACCTAGGTCGGGCATGTCCTCCTACGGGCGCATTTGGGACGAAAAAATACTCGACCAAATATTGACGCATCCCCAAAAATAGCCCAAAAATCCTCTCCCGAGTATTTTTCTGCTGCTGTTGGCTTTTCCTCCTGTAGAAGAACATGCCCGACTTCAACCCAGACATCCAGCGCCCCGATTTTCTTCGAGACACTGGCCCCCGACCTCTCGACCACTGCTCCGGGACGGGCTTCTCATCCCGAGCCCTTCTTTGGAGGACTAGACATGGGCACCAACACCAACACAGGGGGTTGCCTCCACATGGGGAAGATGATCCTAGATTTCGGTGCTGGTGGCAATATTTCGGTCACCTTGGAAGCCAGAATATTACCACCATCACCGAGATCGGGATATTCTTCCCTCGTTGGAGGCGCACCGCCGATTTTTTTTGTCCAACCCCAGTTTAGTTAGGTTTGTTGCTGCTGTTTAATGGATATGCTCGTCCTTTCGCCCTCACTCGGGGTGAGGGCGCCCACAAAGGCAAAGGGGCGTGAGACGAACCCAGCGGCCCCACGAGCGGTCCAGGAGGAGACGGCCACCGTCGAGGAGCCGACATCGCCGATATTGGTGTTGGTGTCAACCTCTAGGCCTGCGAGCTCTTTCACGGCGGAGGGACGGAGCCGCCGCGAGCGGGCGCACCGCAACGACCACGGGCGGCGACGTGCCGGGTCTGCACCAGCGGACTGGCCGGCGGGGCACCATGAAGGCCAGGAGCTGGCCGGGTGCACCGGGGGGGAACAAAACAGCGCGCCAGGGCCGCGTAGACCCCCGCGCGCGCGCGGCGAAGAGCCACAGTATTTGATGGGCATGCTTTCCACCACCACCACCACCACCATAAGTTGGACGGGGGGGAGAAGGAGGAGGAGGAGGAGGACGAGGAGGAGGAGGACGACGAGGAGGAGGAGGAGGAGGCGGAGGAGGAGGAGGAGTACCCCCTCCCCCTCCAACTTATGGTGGTGGTGGTGGTGAAAAACAAGCCCATCAACACTGCTGGAAAACATAACGAGGCAAGGAAACCTCCAGGAGTTGCACCAAGCCCTCCCTCCAAATCGCCTCTTCCCAGGTCCTTACAACAAATCATTGCGGGAAGTGCCCCATCAAAAGACAACCGTCTGAGAATCCTCTATCGTGCCAGAACACCAATCCTTGGATTTCAACCCCACGAATCAACATGACGGTTTCGTCCTGAGAACCTTCTACTGCGCCAGTACACCGTTCCTGCGAAGTGAACCATGCGAATCCTTGAAACTGCTGAAAACTGTTCAGACGAAAGTGCGCGGCGCTAAAGCGAGAGTCACATTTTGAAAAGGAACCGCCCTCCATCCTTGAAAGTGATGCAAAATGTAAACCGAATGTGCGCGGAGCTAAGGCGAGGGCCACATGTTGAAAACGACCCGCCATCCATCCTTGAAACGATTATCTTTCCTTCCCTGAAAGAGAGGAGAAGACGAGCGCTCGACCACTGAATCTCACCACGGCGTTGCTAACACAGTAGCGTGAAACAGACGAGCGCCAGTCAGACAGGAACGCTACACGAGCCGACCTGTCACTGGCAAGATCATGCGATATCTGTGGCTGAGGAGGAAAAGAAATAACGATATGAGTGTGGAGAACCAGAGGAGAGAGGAAGGAAACGAGGAAAGAGGGGAAGGAGCGGAGAACACAAACCCCCACACATACACACACACTCACACACACACACACACACACACGCACTAGCACTAAGAGAAACAAGTCCGAAGCATTAATGGTCCGTGACAAGACGATCGACTGAAGCCGCAAGACCCTAAGAGTAATCTGGGCATCGTGTTGTCGAAGCGAAAGCGCGCGAACGAGAGACATGTTGAACAAACACTTCTAAGACGAATGCGCGCGGCGCTAATGCGAGAGCCACATTTTGAAACGAGCCGCCCTCCATTCGTGAAACTGGTGCAGATGTCGCGCTTCAGAATCATACATGATGGGGAAATCTCAGGCGAAACGCCCAGCCCGCCCCACCGACACGCCTGGAGGTGCGACAGGGAACACTGATTCAGAAGAACAAAGGATGGAGGAGGAGGAGGAGGAGGAGGAGGAGCAGCAGGAGAGAGGAACGACGACAACGACGACGATGACGACGACGACCACGACGACGACGACGACGACGACGACGACGACGACGACGACGACGACGACGACGACGACGACGACGAGGAAGAAGGACACAGGATAGTGGAGGAGGAGGAGGAGGAGGAGGAGGAGGACGACGAGGGAGGAGGACGAGGGAGGAGGAGGAGGAGGAGGAGGAAGAGGAGGAGGATATTGGAGGAGGAGGAGGACGACGACGACGACGACGAGGGAAAAGAGGCCTCCGTCCTCGACCTCGACCTCGCCCCTCGGAGGGGCAACGGCGGGGGGGGGGGGGACTTGGCACTCCACGGGCGGCGCGTGCCGAGCCCCCCCTGGCTGGGCCGGGGGAGGCCTGTGCCCCGCTCCCCGGGCCCGGGATCGACCTGTCCAGGAAGTGAGGAGGAGAAGGAGGAGGAGGAGGAGGAGTGAGGAGGAGGAGTACGAGTGTGGAGTGAGGAGGAGAAGGAGGAGGAGGAGGAGGAGGAGGAGTGAAGAGTGAAGAGGAGGAGGACGAGTGAGGAATGAGGAGGAGGAGGAGGAGTGAAGAGGAGGAGGAGGAGGAGGAGGAGTGAAGAAGAGGAGGAGGAGGAGGAGGAGGAGGCCGGTGTGGGGCTGGTCATCTTCTATTGTGGGACGTCAACCGGGGCTTTCGGTAACAGCCGTTCTATGCACCCGGGTGCTGAGCCTCTGCCTTGTCCGCTTGGGCTCTCGGCTTCACAGCTCGGCGCTCGCGTCAGTTCCAGGGGATGTGCCTCAACTTCGTTCAGCGACCTGTCCAGGAGCGGTGCAGGTGTGTAGCTGACGCCTGCCAGGCGGGGAGGCGCGAGGACCAGCTCGGGGGGACGGGGGGGGGACATCGGCCTGGAATCGGCGATACCTCGCCGATAGCTCGGCGATCGGCCCCCAATGGCGAACCCCCGCGCTCCTGGGCGGGGTGGGGCCATCGGGCCCCTCTCACCGATCCGTTGGCGATTGGGGGTCGATGCATTCCCCCCCTTGAGCCCATCCCCCCCTAACGTTACCCCGCGGTTTTCGGATTACAACTCGGCTCTACGGCGGCCGTTCCAGACGATTCTGGCACCCCTGCAACGCCCTCGACGAGGCGCAGCTGATGGAAACTATCCCTGGGCTTCGAAACCCTCCGAAAGCTCTCGAACACTTTCGAAAACCTTAGGAGCTCCATGGGCGATTGGGGGTCGATGCAGTCCCCCCTGAGCCTATCCCCTGTACCCATCCCCAGAGATCCGACGTAGTGAGTTCTTCGATGCGGGGTCCCCAGAAGTCTCGACCCATTCCCCTGGACCCGCTCTTCATCCCGGGCCCTTCCTTGACGGCCCCACGGCCCAGCGAGGGCCGCGGGAGACCGCAAATGGCGAAAGATCTTGGTTTTTGATTTCTTCGATGCGTTGGATCTCTGGGCCCCTCCCCCGTCCTTGCCCCTGCCCCTCCCGGGGCACCGGCGCGGCCACCGGCGCGGCGCCGGCGGCGGCCGGGTCGCCCAGCGGCGCGGGCGCCCCAGCGGCCCCCGCGGAGGCGCCTCTGCGGCGGCGAGGTGCCCGAGGGCGAGCTCGGGAGGGGGGGCGCGCGGGGCCCCCCGGGGGCGGCTTCGGGGAGAGGGTGCTCTGTATGTTGTTGCTTCCCCCTCTCCTCCTCCCCCCCTCCTCCTCCTTTCCTCCTCCTCCTCCTCCTCCTCTCCTCCTCCTCCCTCCTCCTCTCATCCTCCTCCTCCTCCTCCTCCTCCTCCTCCTCCTCCTCCTCCTCATCCTCCCCTCCTCCCCTCCTCCTCCTCCTCCTCCTCCTCCTCCTCCTCCTCCTCCTCCTCATCCTCCTCCCTCTCTCCTCCTCCCCGCCCCTCCTCCTCTTCCTCCTCCTCCCCTCTCCTCCCGCCCCCTCCTCCTCTTCCTCCTCCTCCTCCTCTCCTCCTCCTCCTCCTCCTCCTCTCCTCCTCTTCCTCCTCCTCCTCCTCCCTCCTCCTCCTCTCCTTCGCCTCCCTCCTCGCCCTCCTCCTCCTCCTCCTCCCCCCCTCCACCTCTTCCTCCTCCTCCTCTTGTTTGCGCCGAGTGGACTTCAGTCGGCGATTGTAGCGTTTGGATGAAGCCGGCTTGAACGAAAGACTACTAAGGCACAGCGGGCAGCTAAGTGAACTGCAAGTAAGTGCGGATACAGTAAGACAATCATGACTGGTAACAGATGAGATGCCCGTGAGGGCGCAGAGCAACTAAGCGAGCAGCTGGCGTAGAGCAGAAGGAGACCGACCATAACCGTATATCCTGACACAAAAGAGGACACCGAACGAGAAGGAACGAAGTATGCGCGCAAGCGGGCGGCCGGCAAAGGTAGAATGTTGCAGGCCAGCTCAGTGTTGGGTTGTAAGTGTTCCTCTCGCATCTCTGCGCCATAGGGTAAGCTTGGCCGCAAGAAGGGTGGATCCATATGCAGATATATATATATATATATATATATATATATATATGCATTCGGAGCTTAACCTCCATTACACCAACAAATCTCCACCTTTCCCGCCTCAGAAGTCATGAGTAAAAAAATGATTGCGGTGCAAGTTGGGTGTGAGGCTGGCACGGTGTGTACTGACTGGCCTCCGTGGCGCAAATGTCAACTACCTCTGCGGCATTGTAGAGTTATGGATCAACTGTCCTCTGTCTCCTCCTCCTCATCGGCGGCGTCGTTGTCGGCGCCGACTTCGAAGGACGACCCCTTTTAACATTTTTCTGTCGTTTCTTACTACCCCCCACTCGCACCACCACGGACACAAGCAGTGATCGAAGAATCCTACCCTGACATCTGGCGTCCCGATTATTTCGAGACACGGGCACCCGACCTCTCGACCTCGTCCCGAGGCGCGGTGAGGGCTCCTAGAGGCCGAAAACTATGAAAAATCTTCTCATTGAAGTTTTCGAGACGCACGACGTCTGGGTATGCCTGCAGTGAGGTACAATTAGGTCGGGCATGTCCTCCTGCAGGGGGAATTTGGGACGGAAAATAAAAAATAGTCAAAACATGTTCAAACATAGTGAAAATAGCTTTGGGTTCTTTACAAGAACCACAGCAACAACAACAACAACAACAACAACAACAACAACAACAACAACAACAACAACAACAAAAACAACAAAAACCACAAAAACAACAAAAACAACAAAAGCATCTAAAAGCAAAACACCAACATAAACAAGAAGCATTGCCCCCTGACCATATTCACTATGTTTGCATATCCCTCCTGCAGGAGGGAGAGGCCCCATGCAAGCGTAGAACCGCGGAGCTCCTCGGGAGGAAGACCTCTCCGAGGGAGGGCGCCCCCCGGAGGGGGGAGGCGCCCTCGGGGTGCGGGCTCCTCGCCTCCCGTGGCTCTCCGCGGAGCCCCCTCGCTGCCACGGCTGGGCGCAGCTCGGCGAGCTGCACCACGGGGTGCAGGACCAGAACAGAATCGGACCACCAGGAAAAAAGTCTCATGCTGCTCCCATCGTACTCGAGGGCCACATCCCAGAAACAACTTCGAGCACCCAGAAGAGGTATCGAATCAGTGCCTGCCCAGCGTGTCAACGAGGTGTCCAACGAGGGTCGCCTCCCAGGGCCCGACACGTGAAAAACCTCCCGTTCCGGCAGTCACCTGATGCTCGACACTGTGTCTGGTCATCCAGGCTACAGTAGGTTGGAACATCCAAAGACACGTCGGGGATTTCTGAGATCCCGCGGTTCTGCAGGATGCATCGGGCGCCGCGGCCGTTCCAGGGCGCTCCAGAACGCCCTGAGAGCGTTCCGAGAGCGATCTTGGGCGATGTATGCCGGGTCCTGGGCCCGCCCGACAAGTGGCCAAGATGGACCCCGGGATAGAACCAACGCGGGGGGGGGCACTCCGGTCGCGGCTCCCCCCTTCCTCGTCGTGGTATGCCTTCCTCCTCCTGCTCCTCCTCCTCCTCCTCCTCCTCCTCCTCCTTCTCCTCCTCCTCCTCATCCTCCTCCTCCTCCTCCTCCTCCTCCTCCCGGCTCAAGTCCTCGGCCTCTGGGGGCCGAGGACACCACAGCATTTCACTCCTGGTCAGGTCCAGGAGCTTGGAGCTCGAACATTTCGCGTTCGCTTCCGCCCCCAGAGTTTTTCGGATCATTCCCCACCAGTCTGCCATGCCTGCCACTCCTGCGAAGGAGCACCTCTCCATCGTGATCTGCGGGCATGTCGACATCGGCGAGAGCACCACCACCGCCCGCCTCAACTGCGACCTGGGCGGCCTTCCGGAACGCGAGATGGAGAAGCTGAAGGAGGAGGCCGTATGCCTAGTACCAGGCTCCATCGCCTTCACTCGTCTACATGGACCGTCAGAAGGAGGAGCACGAGTGCGGGGTGACAAGCGCCTGCACCACCCAAGACTTCTACACCGAGAAGTGGCACTACGCAGTCGTCATCGATGCCCCAGGCCATCGCAATATCAACAAGGACGCAAACCTGCAGAAGAAGTCTGACAACATGAGCTGGTGGAAGGGCTGCGATGTCAAGCACGGCAAGGACTGCGCCACCCACAGATACAAGCAGTTCCGCTATGCCGAAATCGGAAAGAAATGAAGATCATGTTGGTCAAGGACGGGTGGTACAAGGACTTCGAAGAGAAGGAAACGCCTGCGATGCCAGTCTCTGGCAGGATGGGCGACTACCTGCTAACGAAATCTGACAACATGGACTGGTGGAAGGAATGCGTCGGCGAGTACGGCAAGGCCCGTGCCATGCAAAAACATCCATCATAAGTCTGGATGGTTTTACCTTTCCCCGCTTGCCGTCTGAGGCAAGCCATGCTGCAATTAGGGCTCGCTCCTGCCCTTTGCATTCCGCTGCCCTCTGGTGCATAAGAATCGTGGGAGAGGCCCGCGGGATTAGTCTTCCCCGCTCTCCGTGATGAGCCGTGGTCTGCATCAGAGTTGCTTTGAATTTCTTGTCTTGTGCACTATTGCGGTGTGAACCCGTTCAGTCTTCTTGTTTCTAAGTGGCACTGTGCTTAGTATGTGTTGCCCATTCGATCAAAGCTTGTAGAAGACAGACCGTAGAAGTCAGTAAAACAGGTTGAGAGCTTCCCAAAAGGGTGGTGCTTCCCTGAAAATCATGCACGGCGGCCCTGACAGAAGGGAGTGGCTCGGCGATTGGAGCTCCGCCAAGTCCTACGGCCCATCCCCACAGCGGGATCCCTGGCCGCGGGCAGCTAGTAGTCACCAGGCGAACGCTCCCCTCCACTACGCGCTGATCCTCCTCCTCCTCCTCCTCCTCCTCCTCCTCCTCCTCCTCCTCCTCCTCCTCCTCCTCCTGCTCCTCCTGCTCCTCCTCCTCCTCCTCCTCCTCCTCCCTCCTCCTCCTCCTCCTCCTCCTCCTCCTCCTCCTCCTCCTCCTCCTCCTCTCCCCCTCCTCCTCCTCCTCCTCCTCCTCCTCCTCCTCCTCCTCCCCCTCCTCATCCAAGGCCTGGGGACTGGTCTGGAACCAGGCGCTGGCCCGAGCCCGGGCGGGGCCCTCGGGGAGGAGTCCGCGGGGTCTGGCCCACGACCCAGGCACGGTTGGCAGGATGGGCTGAGAGCCACCAGGACCAGATCCGCCGCCCCCTGTGGCTTGCCGCAGGGGTATACGGCGGGCTGCACTGTGGGCGCTTTGGCTATTTCAGAAAGTAGGGAAACGAGCTCTGTACACCGACGCTTTTTCCGCCCCTGCGCTGACATTCGCACATCCTGGTCTATACGGGATCCTGGTGTAATGCATGTTTCGCTGTTTCCCTTGGAAAACGGGGGAGAAGTATACACCAACCACCCCGACGTCGTCCCCGACCCTCAGAAAGTCATGGGATTAAAACAAAACCCGCCACTGGTAATGTAGATGTTCCAGTTTCCGAGAAAGGTTCCCAACTGAGTCTCGGCCCAAACCGACGGCCACCTGGAAAGGCCCAGAAAGTCGCCCAAAATACACAACCCTCTGCCCAAATCGCCGTGAAGACAGCCAAGATGGCCTCAGATGCCATTCAAGATGCTTCCAAGACGGTCACGATGACCCGCAAGACGGCCCCAAGATGCCCCCCAGACGACCAAGATGGTCTCAAGAGAGCCCGAGATGACTTCAAGATGAACCCAAGAAGTCCCAAAATAACCTCAAGATGGACCAAGAGGCCTCCAAGACTGCCCGAAGATCCATGCGATTTTGAAAGGTTTGGGCGTTTGCTCATTTTTGTTCCCCCCTGACAGTCCAAGAGTCCCTCGAGACGGCCCCAAGATACCCAAGATGGCCTCCAAGACGGCCCTTAAGCGCCCCAAGAGAGGCCCGCAAGACGGCTTGGAGCGGCTTCAGACGGACTGGGAACGCCCTCAAACGGCCAAAGAGCTCCCCAACGAAGCCCCCAAGAGGCCTCCAAGAGACCCTCAGAAAGCTCCCAGGAGGCTCCATGAGTGCCTCAAGAGGCTCCCAAGAGGCCTCCTCCTCCTCCTCCTCCTCCTCCTCTTCCTCCTCCTCCTCCTCCTCCTCCTCTTCCTCCTCCTCCTCCTCCTCCTCCTCCTCCTCTTCCTCCTTCTCTTCGCTTTTCAAGCCCGAAGACAAACCGTCCAAAGCCAGACCGTCCCGCGGACTCCGACCCGAACCAGCATAACCGACCCGGACTGGCAAAACATAACCGACCCAAACTGGACCAGCGCCGAAACCGAACCGCTACAATCGAACCAGTCCGCCGTCGAACCGGCCCGAACCGGCCCGAACCGGAACCATCCTGAAAAAGGCGCAACGATAATCCCAGTGGGAAGTGCGGGTAGAATTTAATTTTTGAGCAGTACGGGAAACCTATGTTGCGCACTCAAGGGCGGTGAAGAGGCGGCGACGGGGCGGCGACGGCAGCAATATAGCCGCCAGACGGACAGACTGGCCCAGACGACGGGCGGCAACGAGGTGGCGACGGGGCGGCGACGGCGGCAACATGGCCGCCAGACCGACAGACAGGCCCAGACGACGGGCGGCGACAAGACGGCGACGGGGCAGTGACGGCGGCAACATGACCGGACCGACAGACAGGCCCAGATAACGAGCGGCGAGGAGGCGGCGACGGGGCGGCGACGGCGGCAACATACCCGCCAGTTCGACAGACAGGCCCAGCTCCTTGTAACAAGGCAGAGCCCTAAGTGCAAGCGCTGTTTGGAACATGTATGTATGTAAATCAATGGGTGTGTATACATACATACATACATACATACATACATACATACATACATACATACATACATACATACATACATACATACATACATACATACATACATACATACACCGATAGATACATCCATCCATCCATCCATATATCCATCCATCAATCCATCAATACATCCATCCATCCATCCGTCCATCCAATCTTTAAAGACTGACATACAGACATACATACATGCATGCATGCATACATACATACACACATACAAACATACAGACATACAGATAACCAGACGGCCAGATATACAGACATACATACGTACAGACATACCAACATACATGCATGCATACATACATGCATATACACATGCATACACGCATGCTGTAATCCATACACGCATACATGCACGCATACATTCATACATATATACATACATGCATACATACATACACACATACATACATACATACGTACGTACATACTTACAGCATACACAAACATACATGCACGCATACATACATGCGTGTGTACATACACGTATGCATGCATGCATACATACACGCATGCATACAAACATACAACCCTACAACCATACAAACATTCAAGCATACAAACACACACATGCATGCATGAATGTATCATAAATACAAACATAGATACATGCATGCATGCATACAGACATACATACATGCATGCATACAAGCATAGATGCATGCATACAGGTATGCATCCATGAATGCATGCATACATACATGTATACGTGCATCCATACATACATTTATACATGCATGCATACATACCTACATGTATGCATACATACATACATACATACATACATACATATATACATACATACATACATGCATACATACATACATACATGCATACATGCTCAAATGCTCAAATGCACACATACCTGCGAGGCCACCACAAATGAAGTCGAACTGCGAGGCCTCCTCAAAATAGAATCAGCAACACGAACTGCAGGAGAGAGAGGGAGGCAGTGGCAGGAGAGAGGCGGAGTAAGACGAGACGATAAAGCGGAGGCAAAGGGAGAGGGAAAAATCAGATGTACACACGACGGGCAAGACTCGGCGGCGCGCGCGGGGGCCCTCTCAGAAGACGGCGGGGCTCCTCGGAAGTCC
>CAUYUJ010011018.1:0-25183 GCA_963575745.1 Prorocentrum cordatum | reverse complement strand
TGGGCGGGCGCTGGAGCCGCGCGGGCGCGCTGAGACGGCGCGGGGGAGGGGGCGGAGCGGGGAGGGGGGATGCGGTGCCGAAATAAAGTGGTCGGGGCGGAGGAGGCACTGGGCGGGCGCTGGAGCCGCGGGGGGGCGCTGAGACGGCGCGGGGGAGGGAGCGGAGCGGGGGGGGGGTGCGGTGCCGAAATAAAGTGGTCGAGGCGGAGGGGGCACTGGGCGGGCGCTGGAGCCGCGGGGGGGGCGCTGAGACGGCGCGGGGGAGGGGGCGGAACGGGGGGGGTGCGGTGCCGAAATAAAGTGGTCGGGGCGGAGGGGGCACTGGGCGGGCGCTGGAGCCGCGGGAGGGCGCTGAGACGGAGGGGGCGCATGATGATGATGTGGATGATGATGATGATGATGATGATGATGATGATGATGATGATGATGATGATGATGATGATGGTGGTGATTCTGATGGTGGTGATGGTGAGGATGATGGTGATGATGATGACGATGATGATGATGATGATGATGATGATGATGATGATGATGATGATGATGATGATGATGAAGGGGGGGGGGTGCGGTGCCGAAATAAAGTGGTCGGAGCTCTAGACACCCTGTGCAAGAGAATAAAGGTGCAAATCGGAGGCCTAGAGGTTGACACCAGCACCAATGTCGGCGGTGTGCTTCCGTCGAGGGAGGATGGTCCGACCTCGGTGATGGTGGGTAAGACTCGGGCTTCCCGGGCGGCCGAAAGATTACCACCAAACCAAAGGCCAGGATCATCGTCCTCCCACGGAGGCAACCCCTGGTGTTGGCGCATGTTTCCGAACTTCCAAGCAAAAGGGCCTTGGAAGGCCATGTCGACACTTTGCGAGAAGGGCGCGGCCAGCGAGAGCAGCCAGGGATGGGCCGACGGGAGGGATGCGGGAGTAACCCTGGAAAGTCGCTCTCATCCTTACTGCGCGGGTTGACTGTACCCTGGCCTTCCAGGAGGGCTACAAACGCAGCACCATGACCTTTGAGCTTTGCTGTGGAGGTGTGCAGCAGTCCTGATAGCAGCAGTCTGGAAGGCTGTTGTTTGGCACTCTGGTGATGACTGACTATGAGAAGAAGTAAAGGCGGGACCAGCTCAGGGGGAATCGGCGATGCAGCGCCGAAAGATCGGCGAGAGGCCCCCGATGGCGGAACCACAGGTTCCTGGGCGGGGTGGACTATCAGGCTCCTATCGGCGATGCATGCGCGATTCGGGGTTGATGCATCCCCCCTGGGCCTATCGGCCCTTAAGATGCTTACTACTGCCACTGCTGCTGTTGCTTGTTTAACCTTCCTCTGCGCGCGGCGCTGCCCGTGCCGGACCTCGCACCTGGCGCGACTGCATCGCCGCCAGGGCACGGATCTCCGCCCAAGCTGGCCAAGCCAGTGGCGGGTAAATCTTGCTGTCACTGCCACTCCCCAAACAAAAATGCTTGCACTTGTGTTAGGTCGGGCATGTCCTGATACAGGCGGATATTTGGAGAAGAATTCAAAATAGTTGTTTGCATGGTTGGAAAAATGTCCCCAGACTATGTTTCTACCATGCTCGAGTCTTCCTCCTGTAGACGGACATGCCCGACTGAATGCCATTCCCCCAAAAGAATGCTTGCACTGGTGAACGTTTTCTGATTCGGCGCTTCGACATGTGGCGGAAGGGGGGGGAGGGGAGGGGTCCGGCTCTGGACCTCTGCTGAGTGCGACTGCTTGGGGAGACTCCACCTGCTCGAAACGGGCGCCAGAGACAGCCAAGATCCACTCCCTGGGAAGGGGGGGGGGGGGGAAGGGGGGGGGGTGCGGGGGCCCGCGCCGATCGGCAGAGCAGTGACCAAGGAAGACGGCGACGGCTCCCTCCTTGCCTCCGCCAGCAGTTGGGCACACAGGCTTCCCGGCTGTGCGGCCCGAGCGCCCCGACCGTAGGCGCCTCTCTCGCCGGGCTTCTGCTGACACGACCTCCTGTCACGCCAGACACATAATGGCCCGCTCGGGGCGCGCAACCGTCTCTGCCCTCCTCCTCCTCCTCCTCCTCCTCCTTCTCCTCCTCCTTCTCCTCCTCCTCTCAGGCGGAACCGCCGCCAGACCGTGCCAGACCGAGCGGTCTAGGGGCTCCCCGTCCCTCCCCCGCGGTGGTCCGCTATTGCCACAGTAAGAACCTTCTAGCGAAAGGCTACAGCAGGACCAAGTACAGCAGAGCATCCTTCAAGAACATGAGGCCTTCCGCCGGCGCCGGCCAAAGCACCCCAGACCGTGACCATGAGATCACCGAGGATGCCCTTCCTCGGGGTGCATAATACACATGCGAGAAGCACGAAGAACATTCGGCTACACGCAAGAGTGACCCTAGGTAAGAGTGACCTTTGGTGCGCGGCTTTTGGGGGGCCGCGTGGGGACCAAACCTGGGCGCGCAAGCCGTTGCTCCTGCTCCGTTTTCAGCCATCTGGGGACCCACCTGTGCCCGCACCCAAAGGTCACTCCGGCGAAAGGTCACTCTTACGCCTAGTCGAAACATCAGGGCACCCTCCCCGAACCGACCTCGATCTCGCGCCCCGGTCCGGCCGCGTCGAGGAGCACCTCGTCGGAGAGCTGGGTCCACGTGCGCCGTCCGGCCGCGCCACGCTCGTCCCGCGCGGCCACGTCCCCCGCTCGGAACTCTCCGTGCACTCAAAACGGCGGGCCACGCGCCGGGCCTCATTGAAGGGGCCCTGGGACACACAAATAAATACACACAGATCACAGGATTCGCCATACTCTCTCATAGTTTCGGGTTTTTGTCTTCCCCCCCCCCACTTCCCATATGTTCCCATATTTTCCAGGGGATCGACGATTCATTGTGTGTGTGTTTTTCCCCCTCCTGACTCATTTTTGTGGGAGCAGCTTCTGTGTGGCAGAGCCTGCGCAGGGGCGCGGCACCGCCTCGCAGTCGTTGCGAGGAGGAGGGCGGCGGTGGAGACGGAGACACTGGGGTTAGAAAGCCCAGGGTTCGCTAGGAACTGGTTGCCCCCCAAAACGACGAACACCCTTCCAAACCGAAACCCTCCGAAAACCCTCCCGGAACCTTCCAGGATGGGTTTCGGAGGGTTTCGGGAGGGTTTCGGTTATTCTGAAAGGAAGCCAATCCCTAGCGAACCCTGGACTTTCTAACACTAGGCACTGGGGAAGCCAAAAACTGCATGACCGGAAACTTTCGGAGGCCCGCGCGGATGTGCCCTGGATCGGCGCTGGGCCTCCCAAACCCCTGCCGCGCGGGGCGCACCAGGGCGGCGCGCCGGCGGCGCCGCCAGGGGAGAGAGAGAGAGAGAGGCGGAGACACGCCGATGCCGAGGTGGAGAAGAGAGGACGAGGACAGCAGGGTGCAGGGCTGGACCCAAACGCTGTTGTTCGCTTCGTGCCCGTTTCGATCTTCGCTTTGCTCTGCCTGTTTCCCTGTGCCTCCCTCCCCCAGAGCGAGAAAGACAAAACACACTGCCGAAGTCCAGCAGGACAGCGTTCAGGTCCAGCCCTGGGGCGCAGAGAGAGAAGGCCGAGGGGGAGGTGGAGGAGGGAGGGGAGGAAGAGGGGGAGGAGGAAGAGGAGGGGAGGAGGATGGAGGAGGAGGAGGAGGAGGGGAGTAGGGGAGAGGAGGAGGAGGAGGGGGGGAGGGAGGGGGAGGGGGGGGGGAGGGGCGGGAGGAGAGGAGGAGGAGGGGAGGAGGGAGGAGGAGGAGGAGGAGGAGAGGAGGAGGAGGAGGAGGAGGAGGAGAGGAGAGGAGGAGGAGGAGGAGGAGGAGGAGGAGGGTAGGAGGAGGAGGAGGAGGATGGGAGGAGAGGAGGAGGTAGGAGGGAGGAGGAGGAGGAGGAGGGGAGGAGGAGGAGGAGGAGGAGGAGGAGGAGGAGGAGGAGGCGGAGGAGAGGAGAGGAGAGAGGAGGAGGAGGAGGAGGAGGAGGAGGAGGAGGAAAGAGGAGGAGGAGGAGGAGGAGGAGGAGGAGGAGGAGGTAGGAGGAGGAGGAGGAGGAGGAGGAGGGGGAGGGGAGGGGGAGGGGGAGGGGGAGGGGGGGGGGGGAGGGGGAGGGGGAGGGGGAGGGGGAGGGGAGGGGGAGGGGAGGGGGAGGGGGGAGGGGGAGGGGGAGGGGGAGGGGGATGGGGAGGGGGAGGGGCGAGGCGGGAGGGGGAGGGGGAGGGGGAGGGGGAGGGGGAGGGGGAGGGGGACGGGGGAGGGGGAAGGGGAGGGGAGGGGAGGGGGGGGAGGGGGAAGGGGGAGGGGGGAGGGGGGAGGGGGAGGGGGCAGGGGGAGGGGAGGGGGAGGGGGAGGAGGAGGGGGAGAGGGGACGCGGGGGAGGAGGAGGAGGAGGAGGAGGAGGAGTGGGGGGAGAGGAGGAGGATGAGGAGGAGGAGGAGGAGGAGGAGGAGGAGGAGGAGGAGGAGGCGCGGGGAGGCGTCGAGAAATAGCTGTGCGGAGGCGCCGCGGAAGCCGAGGGGCCAGAGGGTCCAGGCAGGCAGGGGGCGAAGGAGGAGGGAGGGGCGGGGGCGGAGGCGCGAGCACCGGGGGGGGGGGCGGGCGCGGAGGCGGGGCGCCGAGAGGCAGGGCGAGGCGGGCACGCCGAGGGACAGAGGGGCAGGGACGGGCGCGGCTGCGCGGAAGCACAGGAAGAGAGAGAGAGAGAGAGAGAGAGAGAAAAAAAAAAAAGAGAGAGAGAGAGAGAGAGAGAACACACGAGGGCGAGATTGTGAGAGGGAGAGGAAGCGAGAGAGAGAGGGGGGAAAAAAAGGGACAGACAGACAGACAGACAGAAAGACAGGCAGGCAGGCAGGCAGGCAGGCAGGCAGACAGACTGACTGACAGACAGACAGGCCAGCAGGCAGGCAGGCAGGCAGGCAGGCAGGCAGACAGGCAGGCAGGCAGGCAGGCAGGCAGGCAGGCAGGCAAGCAGACAGACACACGCATGCAGGCAGGCAGGCAGGTAGCAGGCAGGCAAGCCGACACAGAAAGAGACAACTGCCCCTGTTGCCTGCTGCCCCCTCCCCCCGTCTGCGCACCTCCGCCGTTTGCCAGCCAGGAGGCCCGCCGTGCACAACCACGGTCTCCAGGTACTGGTTGTAGTGGACCATGTCTGGCTGAACTTCGCTGGACTGCAGCATCTCTGTCCACAGCTCCTTCAAGGGCGGCCAACCGAGAGTAGAGTTACCCTGGCGAAGAACCCAACCCATCCTACACGAGTGGAAAATATCAAAAAGACCGCTCGATGCAGATGAACTCGTTGGGGGGTGTCGACACGTGTGAGGAGTGCGCCGACATGGACCCCGAGTACGCGTGCGAGCCCTGCCACGGGGGCCTTCAGTGGAGCCTCCTATGGGGCCACGAAACGCGTGAGAGGTCTGCCGAAATGGACCCAAGTACACATGCGGGCCTTGCCACTGGGGCCTTCGATGGAGCACCATATGGGGCCACGAAATGTGTGAGGAGTGTGCCAGAACGGACCCGAGTACGCATGGGGGCCCTTCCACTGGGCCCTTCGATGGAGCTCACCAAGGGGCCACGAAACGAGTGAGAGGTGTGCTGAAATGGACCCGAGTACGCATGCGGGCCCTTGCACTGGGACCTTCGATGGAGCTCCCGATGGGGCCACGTAACATGTGAGAGGTCTGCCGAAATGGACCCGAATACTCATGCGGGCCCTGCCACTGAGGCCTTCGAGGTGGGGGCCACGAAACGTATGAGGGGTGTGCCGAAATTGACCCAAGTAACCATATGGACGCTACCACTGAGGAATTCGGTGGAGCTCCCAACGGGCCACGAAACGTGCGAGGGGTGCGCCTTCCGAAATGGTGATGGTGATGATGGCAGTGACGACGACGATGGTGTTGATGCTGATGATGCTGATGATGATGATGATCATGATGATGATGTTGATGGTGATGGTGATCATGATGGTGGTGATGATGACGACGATAATGATGATGATGATGATGATGACGGGGATGATGATGATGATGATAATGATGATGAAGATGAGGAGTTTTTTCCCACCGCAGGCGCACACACCACATCCATGTGTCAGATCCGTACTAAAAACAAATCAATGCAAAGGGGCCGTGCAGCCAACATGCAGGGAGGGGGGAGAGGCAGCAGCAGAGGCAGGCAAAGAGAAGCGGCGGCGGGCGCTCTGCTCCGAGCGCACATGATCCCTGGCGGGCGCGGCCCCCCAGGCACACAGAACAAAAGGGGATCAACACTCGAGCATCCGTCCCATGCCACACTCACTCCACGGCTGACCGAGGGCCTACCCAACACCGCAGCAAGCAAGAGCAGACAAAAAGGGCACGCCCAAAAAACGAGAACCCAACACAGAGAGGGAGGGAATACCTGATGGCAGGCGGCCACTGTGCCTCGAACATCGTCGGGAACTTGAGGGCGAGCGGGGAACGCTCCCTCGCTCCCTCGCGCGGGGCGGCAGCCGGGGTGCCTCGAACTTCGTCGGGAACCTGAGGGCGGCGGCGGGGCGCAGAAGAGGAGAACGACCTCCTCCGCGCCAGACGCAACGGGTGTCTGGAGGCGCCACGGCTTGGCGTCGCGGGAAGGCCACCCTACCCTACCGATGAGCGAACGACCCACGGCCAAGCGACACGGACCGCCCGCCCGCCGGGGAACCTGTAGTTCACGGACTCCAGGAGAGAAGCACGGGCAATGCGGCAGAGAGAGGCGGGGGGGCGGCGCGGCAGGAGAGGCACACTCCCCGCGCACCGCCCAGTCTTCGCCTGCGAGCGGAGAGGTCACAGAGAGCACAGACAGGCTCTCACAACCCAGGCTACAACACGGGGCCCTGAATTAACCAGAAGAGTCAGTGCAGAAACGGCACAACAGAAAGTAAACCTCGGAAAACCAGCCAGCCAACCCGAGAGACCCACAAGGGTCCCATCACACTCTGACAGCATCATGCATGGACCTAAATCAAGAGGGGCCGCAGGGGAAAGGGGAAACAAAAAGAAAAGGGACACGGCAACTCAGGAGAGAGGAGGCAGAACGGCAGGAGGAGCAGGGGAGGCAGGGGGGGGCGGCAGCAGCAGCAGGCGCCCGCAAAGCACGAAGGGCCTCGTTCAGCCTGGGGTGCCGACGGGGCAACTGCCGAAGCCTGGCTTTAATCAGGAAGTCCCCAGGCTGGACCGAACCAGTCCTGCGAGCATTGTGCGCTGCCAAAAAACAATCTATTAAGGCACACCCCACTAGGTCTCGTGACCGCCCCCACTGTGGCCCCCGACAACAGAGCGTGAGGAGCCAGTCCTCACCCGTGAGAGCCTCGGCCCAGGTCCTCAGAAGTCCACCACGGGGGAATATATCAGTCAGCCCAGCCTTCAACTTGGGGCACACGCGATAATGCCTCAGATCGTCATTGGCCACATCCAGAGGACACCCAAATGCACAGCCCACCACCGTGGTATGCAGACGACTAGAGGTACATACTCCTCGGCAGAGCACTCTAAGGACCCCCGTGACGAGGTGCATCGCGCTGTCCTTCTCCACTTTACGCATCCCCTGGGCAAACACCTGGGCCCACCCACTTGGACACCCTCTGCACCATGGTGCGGAGGGGAACAGTGGGGTCGCGGAGTCCTCTGAGCTTGCGCATAGCTTTCTTCTGAAGGGATTTCTTGGGGATGGGTTCCAGGGTCGGGATCGAGAAATTGCCTACTTCATTCACCGTCGTCCTGATCCAGGAAGACTTCCACCAGGGCCAGCTCAGCCGAGCAGGAATGAAGTTATCGTCTTCCAGTGAAACCGTCAAGGACTCCATCTCATACTGGACAGCATCAATACTGGAGCAGGACATCAACACCCGAAACTTGATAGCCTTCGAAAAACAATCGATGGCCAGGCACTCTAGAGAGGCTCCCAGCGCACGCAAGCCCGTCAGCATCTCTCTCGAGCAGGCATGGCGGGGACCAGCAGTGATCACCTGAAGGGCCTCATTATACGCTTTCCGAAGAGCCGTAGTCACAGGACAGAGTTGTAGCTGGTACGCCAATATCGACATGCAGTGCGAGCGAAAAAGACGAATAGTCTGAGGAAGTCCTAGCCAAAGCCCACGGAGCCTCCGAACCGTCATCCAGAACTTGGGAATGGTATTGCTCCATACTGTATCCAAAGCGCCAGGCCCAAGCCAAAATCCCAGGTACAAAACAACGCGAACAAACCCAATGCGATGATACTCACTCCCCTTGGCTCGAAGGTGGGCAACTAATCTATCAGGATCAAGCGAGCCAATCACCAATACCTTACATTTAGGAATGTTCAACCCCAGTCCTACCGCATGTTCCAACTTACGGAGGAGCGAAAGCGTCGGCTGAAGGTCCGTCAGGATGTTGGGAAGGCAGAACGCGAGATCATCAGCGCATGCCCTAATTCGGGGGACCTGGCCAGCGAGCCTAGACCTCATCCAGCGCAATACTGGGCCTAGCGCACAAGCGAAGAGTAGCATCGACGCAGGATCTCCCTGCCGCACACCATTTTCCACCGAAAACTCGATACCAGTAGCCCCAGGGAAGTTGATAACAGCCACATTGTCACGGTATAGCTCACGATAAAAAAAGAAAAAACTTCACCCGGAACACCCATAGCATCCAAGACCGCTAGGATCCAGGAGACGATCAGAGAGGGGAACGCTTAAAGTCCGTGAAGAGAACTCCCGAGCGACCCCCACCAGTAAGCATCTGACGAAGACCCCACCATTCAATCCCAACCACGTTGTCAAGGAACCAACGTCGCGCGACCCCCCCTCGCTGGATCGTGTCGATCACGGTCGGAGCAGCCCGCTGGAGGCCGATGGAGAACGCGTCGCTCAGGAGCTTCACATCGGTGTTCGCAAGTGTGAGAGGTCGAGTCTTACCAGGTGACCGAGCGAGGGCCGCGGGTTTCTCGTCGTCTTTGAGGTCTTTGGGCAGAAAACACATCCTTCCACGACGCATGCACGCAGAGACAGCACCCCCCCCCCCGACGCCTGATACATCTCCTCATAAACAGCAACAAGAACTTCAACGGCTCCCCCCCAGCTTTCCAGCACCCGCACGGAATGCAATCCTCCCCAGGAGCAGAGTGATGCTTGTATTGGGCCCGCTCTATGAAACCGTCGACCTCCAACTTCCACTGCGAGGCGCCCAACTGGATCGGCTGGGCATGGGCGAGGATTCCAGGCCAAAAAGTCCGATCGGGTTCCTTGGCGGCAAAAATCGCTTGCCAATGGTCACGAAGGGCCTCAGCAGAGGCCGTCGGGGAAGGGCAAACTTGCCCTGCGCTGTCCAGGATTCCAGAGAGCCCGTATCGCCGACGCATCTTGAACCAGGCTCGACGAAGGTGTTGCAAGCGTGCCATAGCCTTAGCCTTAGACTTCTCGTCCTCCTTCCATCCGTCCACCGCCCGCTCCTCCGACTCATGCCAAGCACCCTTCAGAGACTGCACCAAAGCGCCCAATCCTGCTAGACCCACGCATCTCTCATGGTCAGGATCGAAGTACTGAAGCAACCGCGGATACGCACGGATCGCGCACACACACTGGTCGAACCTGCCCATGCGCCACCCACGGAAGGCCATCATAGCATAGTGGAGCTTCTCACAGTTCTCTTCCGGAGGCTTCATCCGAAGCCGAGCCTTGAACTGAGGGACCATCTGCCAGAAAATCTCCTTCACCCGAGCCAATTCCTCCCGAGGGGTCAGATCCTGGTCGATTTCCATAATAGCGCTGGCACACAACTCATGGCAAGCACAACGACGGGGCATCCATTTAGGAATCTGGGCGGGCAACGCCGATGGCATTCTCAGAGCGACAGTAGCAACAACGGGGATATGGTCGGACGAGGCGAATGTCTTCACTGCATGTCCAAAGGTATTAACTGTCACAGCTAAGTCATTCAGAACGGGGGCAGAGAGGGAAGTGTAGATGCGGCCCAGGCGGGCAACCCCACGAACTTCTCCCTGGAACACATCCCGCCGCGTCGGATCAGGTTGGAAAAGCTCCGCCCAAGACCCGCAGATAGACTGAAATGCATCGGTGTGTTCCCTATCTCCTGCTAGCCACGTGCCATCAGTACGGAACCGCCCCTCATCCACCTCCATAAAGTTCCAATCCCCTGCAATCAAGCACATGGTGTGCGCAGCCAAAGAAAGGAAAGCCTGACTCACGCAAAGGCACCTGCGATACATCGCAACATGATCCGAGGTGTTCGGCATGTGTACATTGGCAATCACTAAGTCCCCGCGACATCCTTTCAGGTGCGAAGCGAGAACTCGGCCAGCAATCAACGGGCACGAAGAAATCGATTCGAACGGCGAAGCCAGCTTACTCGAGATGACAGTAACCACACCGCCCCCAGCTCTCGGATCGATCATCGAATGGTGAATAACTGCATTACGGCAACGGTCACCCCGCTGTAACATCTCCACATCCGACACTGTGCCATGAGTCTCCTGTAAACACACAACGTCGAACCTGCCGACAAGACCATGCATCTGCTTGTGCCGCTTAGCTGCCAATGGAGACAACGTAGAGTACGAAGAGAAGAGAGCACGTGTATTCCAAGAGCACAGGGTAAGCGCAGAGGAGGGAGCGAACACCCCATTCGCTCCAGAGGACGGGTCACCCGGGGTAAAAGGTCCGCCTGAATTCAAATTAAAACACGGGTTGGCTGGCTGAGCACCGTCCTGGCTAGTCGGAACACGGGTCCGATGGTTTCCCCCGACAGGCCCCACATCCCAGGGGGGGCCCGAACCACCAGGGACCCGACAAAAATCGCCAGGCAGCGCACTGGGAGTTACGAGGCAGGGAGCGCCAGAGCAACTGTGGGCCTCACACAAAGGGCCGAATCTGATCAAAAAGAGTTGCAATACAGCCTGCATGATCGCCTACTCCGAAGGTTCCGAGGGCCTCAGGAATCAGAACAAGTTCAGGACGACCACACTCACGGACCGTCACCTTCGCCAGAATCACTGGGTGAGTCGCCGTAATGAGGCCGTATATTTGACCGCCGAGACCATTGCTGCCCACCTGGAAACCTTTCTCCCCCAGGACCTTCCCGATGATAGCACGAATCTGCCCGAGGTAGTAGAACAACTTACCGCTAGCGGGGGGCAAGTCCCGACGCACACGGAGCTCCCATCCCTGGTTATCGATCGGGTTCTGGTACACAGTCTTACCAATAGTCTGGCTCTTCCCAAAGAACGCAGTGCATGACAGAGTGCTGTGGAAGTCAAGGATCACCTTCCTCGTGAGAGAGTATGCTCGAACGATCGGCCCCTCCCCTGCTGGACTGCACGCAGCGACACTAGGGGCCTCCGCTTCCATGAGAGACGCCTCCAGAAGGGGTTTTTCAAATCCAAGGACAACAAGACGGGTGGCACTGGCTTGGTCAGGCCCCGACGTACGCATCATCTTCCGACGCCCTCCTTCCCCTTCTCCTCCCACGAGCTCGAACTCCGAGTCGGCACGAGTCGACGAACATGCTGAGAGCTTCTGCTGTAGTTCCTGCATCTGACCTTCGATCTTTGTCACTGCTGCAGCAAGCTTCGCATCTGTGTCAATCGAGGCCTGGTGGATCGCTGCGTCCTGGGATTCCTTAATCTCTGCCCAACGAGCCTCCGACCGACGATTCAACTCCGCGAACTCCTCCTGCATACGATCGAAGTTGGACCCCATCACTGTCATCTGCTTACTGAACATTTCAAAGTTCTCGGTATGCGAGGAGAACCCTTCCTTCACTAACTTCGTCAACGCGTAGATCTGCGCTGACACCTCGCTCTGTACCTCCGGCGAGGCGGGTGGCACACTTCCCCCCCCCGCCCACACAGGGGCAAAGGATGGAGAACTCTCTGGAGAGCCGCACATGGAGCCCGTCATGCAAGCGCCCTCAGCCATGGCGTGAGGAGGGGACAGGGAGGCCGGCCGCAGGCGCAGGCGCGCGGGCCGAGAGAGAGGGAAGCAGGGAGACCCGCGGCGCGGGTCGGGGAGAGCCAGGCCACGCGGGTCGCGCAGACCACCCTGAGCCGATACGGTTTGAGCCAAAATGGCTACGGAGATGATGAGGAGGAGGAGGAGCAGGAGGAAGAGGAGGAGGAGGAGGAGGAGGATGGGGATGAGGATGAGGATGAGGATGAGGATGAGGATGAGGATGAGGATGAGGATGATGATGATGATGATGATGATGATGATGATGATGATGATTATGATGATGGTGATGGTGATGATGATGATGATGATGATGATGGTGATGGTGATGGTGATGGTGATGGTGGTGGTGGTGGCGGTGATGGGAAGAGGTAACAGAAGGATGAGGGAGCGGATGACAACGACCAAGGTGATGTCGATGACACGGATGAAGAGGAAGAGGAGAGGAGGGAGGAGGGAGGAGGGGGAGGAGATGAGGAGAAGGTGGAGCGCGGCGCTGCGAATTAAAAACGTGGACCCAACGCACAGGAGGGTTGGGCATATATATATATATATATATATATACATACATATATATAAGTGATGACACCATCGAACAGAACGGGCACTCGATTGACGAAGGATCACCCACTGGCGGTTTACTCGCGCTGGGCTATGGCACGAGGTATGTTTCGACCGCATTGCATTAGACGGACGTGTCGCTGTTCGTGCAACTTGCTCAATCGAAAGATCTAGCAGAAAAGGGAGCTGCTTTAGCTTGAAAATTGCTCACATGAAAACTGCAGCGAGGGCATGCAGGATATGCCTAGAGTCCGCCCCACAATAGCTCGTCGAAGCGGCAACGTGCGCACAAAACCAGAAGGAATAAGGAAACATACAGACATACTCTGGCATCGCTAACCAGGGTGTGCTTGCAACCAACGGCGCGAAAGTCAGAAATACGACATGGCCGCGCAGCGTCATGCTCCAACGCCCACGTCCTTCAGCGACGGTACGTGAAGATCTGCCTTCTCGGTGCCGTCGCAGCTATGCGGCAGCCTCGCGTAGTCGCTATCGCTCTTCGCTGCGGCGCTCATCGCACGCCACTTCTGAACTGTCGCCGCAACGTTGATTACACATATGAGAAAAGTACCAACTGTAGACCACCTGTCAGGCATCTGACCGAACATAAACACCTGGGAAGCATAGCTCAGTGGCACGGACACGTACCCGGCGATGCTGGCTACGGCGCTCACGGACACGGATTGGTAGCCTTTGACGTTCGACAGGAGGCCCACCCAACCAACAAGAGCCGACACGACGACCAACATCGTGCTGAGATCCTCTGAGACTGGGAACGGCGACTCGTCCGGGGTGAGCAGAAGAGACCACGTCATTCCGAAAGCCACAGCGACAACGTCGTTGAAGAGGCACAGGGTCACCGGTGGGAGGTCCTTGAGACTACGAGATGCTAGGTTCATCATGGCACCTGCGAAGCCCGCGCCAAAAGGCAGCAATGCAGTAGAAGCCGGGCACTCGGCGTCGACAGCCTTCGGCTTGTTGACCAAGGCGGCACCTGCAAGGCAGATGACGACCTGAAGCGGCCAGACGGCAGGTATGTCCTCCTTCAGCAGGAGGCGTGCAGAAGCGACGAGAAAGATCGGACTGCTGGCAATGACGGTCACGACAACATCACCCAGAGGAAGGCACGACCGGATCGCTGACCATAGAAGTGCAATGAAGAGGATGTAGGCGAGCCCACGGAGCAGCAACTTCACAGCGATCTGGCCACGAGGAATCCCACTGCCCTGCGGGCGTAGACGGTTTAGAGCGTCTCTTGTTCAGCCCACTTCTTCCCCTTCAGGAAGGGGGTTATCCCTCCCCATGCCCCGTGCTGGAAGCTTTCCACAAACCCGCCAACCGTCGAGTAGGAGATCGACTACAGAGCTGATGTACCTCAAAGTTGTTGCTTCGGTCGAGAACTCCGTAGACCTACGGAGCATTCTTCGTATGTTTCGCAGGTTCGACGAAAAAAACAAGTTTTGGGGAAATCAATGATGTAGTCGATCTCCTAGTTACTCGAAACCGAAGGCCACTCGGGCCTGCTTGTGAGCCTCTTGGGTCGGCGGTGGACAAACCTCCCTTTAGTAAACCTCCCTCTAGTGAAAACAGCCTGGGACCGAAACTGACGGACCTGGACCCGCAAAAATGACGGCCGCGACGCCCTCTCGCGAACCGAAAACGGCCAATTCGCTAATCGACGTGTCAGGGTAGGAGGTCTGTCCACCCCCGATTGGGGACCTCTTAGGGAGCTTCTGGAAGGCATCTTGGAGGGCTCTCGGGGGCCACCCAGCGCCTCTTGTGCTCGTGTGGGCGCCGACGGCGCTTTCCCCTGTTGGCTTTGTGGAGGTTTGGACGGGGGCCCTTTTGAAGGCATCTGAGGCCGTCTTCGGCTGCTTCTGGGCCCGTGCTGGGGCTCTCGTGGGGCCCTTCGGGAGCGGAAAGGCGACAAGGCAAAGATTTGAACTTTACCCTGATTCTGAAAGATTGCGGGTCTCTCGAGGACCTTCTGAGGGCATCTTGGCGTCATCTTGGGCCGTCCCGGGGGCTGTCGTGGCGTATCTTGTCAGGTCTTGCCGCGTCTTGTCTCGTCCTGGCTCGGCCGTCTTGGGGACGTCTTGGACACTACGCCACAAAAACATACAAACATACACCCGCCGACGAGTGCTTCCTGTGCCTTCAAGTGAGGGTGCCGGTGTATAAAATCGCTGGCTCGTGGTACACCGCCACTCTCCCCGTAAGGCTTAAGAACAATATTTCCCCGAATCGTCCCAACCTCCACGGCAAAAAATGGCAGTCAACCTAGCCCCAGCCGGAAAGTGATACAGCCAGGACTGAAGGGTCTAGCCAACTCCTGCTGGCGGCGGAGGAGAAGGAGGAGCGGACGGGGGGGAAGAGAGGTCCGATACGCCGCGGCGAGGATTAGGAACAATCCACTGGAGGGCGTCTGTACATAACTATATATATATATACATATGTACAAGCATAAATATGTAACATAAATGTACATATCTATGTGTTTTGGTAGCTGCATATGCAAATGAATATGTATATACATATGTATATGTATATGTATGTGTATGTGTATGCGTATGTGTATGTGTAAATGTAATGCATATGTATATGTATACGTATATGAATATGTAAAAGGTAAACGTGTATGTAAATGTATGTGTATACGTATGCGGATACGTATTTGTATACGTATACGTATACGTAAATGCAAATGCCAATGCACATGTATATGTAGATGCATATGCATATGTATATGTAAATATATATATACATATATATATATATATGCAAATGTGTATTATATATATTATGTGTGTCGGAGGCTGGGGAGTGAGATTGCAGTGCAACAGAGACCCCCAACCGGGGAAACGTTTCGTTTCGTTCGTGTCGTGCGTGTGGGCGAGGCGAAGCTGCGTGGGCGCGCGAAAGGAATGAACCCGCCGCTGCTAGGGCGAAGTCAAGACAAATGATTATCCCCCGTCCGTCCGTCCAGCGGTGGCTCGCGGTGAACCGCGGTGTCCCGGGGTGTCCCGTGGTGTCCCGTGGTGTCCGCCGTTGCTAAGGCAAGGCAAGACAAATGATTCTCCCCCGTCCGTCCGTCTGGCGGTGGCTCGCGGTGTCCCGCGGTGTCCCGTGGTGTCCCGTGGTGTCCCGTGGTGTCCCGTGGTGTCCCGTGGTGTCCGCCGCTGCTGGGGCAGAGCAAAACAAATGATTCTCCCCCGTCCGTCCGTCCAGCGGTGGCTCGCGGTCCCGCGGTGTCCCGCGGTGTCCCGTGGTGTCCCGTGGTGTCCGCCTTTGCTAGGGCGAAGTCAGGACAAACGATTCTCCCCCGCCCGCCCGTCCGTCCGTCCGTCCGGCAGTGGCTCGCGGTGTCCCGTGGTGTCCCGTGGTGTCCCGTGGTGTCGCGTGGTGTCCCGTGGTGTCCCGTTGAATGAGATCGATAGCGAGATCGATAGTGAGATCCATAGTGAAATCGATAGTGATATCGATACTGAAATCGATGTGGTGCCCCGTAGTGTCCCGTTGTATCCCGTGGTGTCCCAAAAAGTGAAATCGATAGTGAGATCGATACTGACATCGACAAGGTGTTCCGTGGTTTCCCGTGGTGTCCCATGGTGTCCCGTTGGGTGAGATCGATGGCGAAATCGATAATAATCAGATCGATACTGAGACCGATGTGGTGCCCCGAGGTGTCCCGTAGTGTCCCAAAAAATGAAATCGATAGTGAGATCGATGTGGTGCCCCGTGGTGTCCCGTGGTGTCCCATGGTGTCCCGTTAAGTGAGATCGCTAGTGAAATCGATAATGGGATCGATGTGGTGTCCCGAGGTGTCCCGTGGTGTCCCCTGGTGACCTATGGTGTCCAGTTGTGTGAGATCGATCGTGAAATCGATCGTGAGACCGATTGTGACATCGAGAAGTGTCCCGCGGTGTCCCGTGGTGTCCCGCGGTGGCCCGTGGTGTCCCCTGGTGTCCCGCGGTGTCCCTTTGAGTGAGATCGATAGTGAGATCGATAGCGAGACCGATTCTGAAATCGATGTGGTGCCCCGAGATGCCCCGTGGTGTCCCAAAAAGTGAGATCGATAGTGATATCCATAGTGAGATCGACAAGTGTCTGGTGGTGTCCCGTGGTGTCCCGTTGAATGAGATCGATAGTGAGATCGATTGAGTCGGATGTTGGTTCCCTCCGCGTCCCACAACCTCCTCATAACCCGAAGGGTGGTCGTATAGGTGTATATATATATATATATATATATATATATGTATACGACCGCCCTGCGGGCGATAAGGAAGTTAGGGGGGGGATTGAGATCAAATGCCCACCCTGACTTACCTCGCAGTCTGCCGCGATCGCGCCCAGGCACCGACAAAAATGAATTAATGGATTGGGTTGGGTGGATTGGATTGGATGGGATAATATGGATTGGATAAGATCAGATGGGTTGGATTGGAAAAGATGGATTGGATAAGATAAGATGGATTGGATTGGCCTGCCGCAGGCGCATCAACAAATGAATTGATGGATTGGGTTGGACGGATTGGATTGGGTGGGATAAGATACGATGGGACAAGATGGGTAGGATAAGACAAGATGGAGTGGATTGGACAAGATAAATTGGACAAGATAAGCTGGATTGGATAAGAAAGCCCGCCACAGACGACGACTAAAATGAATTGATGGATTGGGTTGGGGTGCATTGGATTGGATGGGGTAAGATGGATTGGATAAGATCAGATGGGTTGGATTGGAAAAGATGGATTTGATAAGATAAAATGTATTGTACTGGCTTGCCGCAGGCGCAGAAACAAATGAATTGATGGATTGGGTTGGATGGATTGGATTGGGTGGGATAAGATACGATGGGACAAGATGGGTTGGATAAGACAAGATGGAGTGGATTGGACAAGATAAATTGGACAAGATAAGCTGGATTGGATAAGAAAGCCCGCCACAGGCGCCGACAAAAATGCATTGATGGATTGGGTTGGGTGGATTGGATTGGAGGGGATACGATGGATTGGATCATATCAGATGGGTTGGATTGGAAGAAATGAATTGGATAAGATAAGATAGATTAGACTGGCCCGCCGCAAACGCAGAAACAAATGAATTGATGGATTGGGTTGGGTGGATTGGATTGGGTGGGATAAGACAAGATGGGACAAGATGGGTTGGATAAGATAAGATGGATTCGATTGAACAAGATGGATTGGATAAGATAAGCTGGATTGGATAAGAAAACCCGCCGCAGGCGCCGGAAAAAAATATATGAAATTAGCGACATGCGATAGCGCCGGGACGCCTGGGACACCCGAGACACCGCCCGGCCCAACTGGGACACCTCCCGGCCACCGGCGGAAGGGAAACGGACTTTCGCTCCTACTGACACCCGGGACACCCGGGACACCGCCCGGCCCAACTGGGACACCTCCCGGCCACCGGCGGACGGGAAACGGACTTTCGCTCCTACTTCGACCTAGCTACAGGAGGATCACGCGCAGCTTCGCCTCACCCGCACGCACGACACGAACACGAAACCGAAACCAATTCCCCCGTGGGGGGTCTCCGTTTCACTGAGCCCCGATACCTATACGACCACCCTTCGGGTGATAAGGAGGTTGTGGGGGGGAGAGAGAGGGGAACCAACATCCGACTCAATCGATCTCTCGATCTCACTATCGATCTCACTCAACGGAACACCACGGGACACCACGGGACACCACGGGACACCACGGGACACCACGGGAAACCGCGGACAACTCTCGATCTCACTATCGGTCTCGCTATCGGTCTCACTATCGATCTCACTCAACGGGACACCATAGGTCACCACGGGACACCACGGGCCACCACGGGACACCGCGGAACACCACATCGATCTCACTATCGATCTCAGTATCGATCTCACTCAACGGGACATCACGGGACACCAGCGGGCCACCACGGGACACCACGGGACACCGCGGAACACCTCTCGATCTCACTATCGATCTCACTATCGGTCTCACTATCAATCTCACACAACGGGACACCATAGGACACCACGGGACACCTCGGGACACCACATCGATCTCACTATCGATCTCACTATAGATCTCACTCAACGGGACACCACGGGACACCACGGAACACCTGTCGATATCAGTATCGATCTCACTATCGATCTCACTTTTTGGGACACCACACGACACCACGGGATACCGCGGGGCACCACATCGATCTCAGCATCGATCTCACTATCGGTCTCACTATCGATCTCACACCACGGGACACCACGGGACACCTCGGGGCACCACATCGATCTCACAATCGATCTCACTATCGATCTCACTATCGATTTCACTATCGATCTCACTATCGATCTCCCTCAACGGGACACCATGGGACACCTCGGGACACCACGGGACACCAGCGGGACACCGCGGGGCACCGGCCGACGGAGGAGTTACAGTTGGTCCGGCCGCGGCCCAGCCACATGAGGACTTCGGGACACCAGCGGGACACCAGCGGGACACCGCGGGGCACCGGCCGCCGGAGGAGTTACATTTGGTCCGGCCGCGGCCCAGCCACAGGAAAATTTCCTCTCGCCCGCCCACGCAGCTTCGCCTCGCCCGCACGCACGCACGGCACGCACGACACGAACCCGAAACCAAAATCGATTTCCCGGTAGGGGGGGTCTCCGTTTCACGTCGGACTCACCCCCAACCTCCGATATATATATATATATATATATATACCACCAGCCCTTTGGGCGACAGGTGGTCTAATGAGGGTCTCTTTCCTCTTCCACAACCTCCTTCGGGGCCCTGAGGTTTTTTAGAGGGGGTCGCGATGTGTCGGAGGCTCCTTTTTCTGCCATTGGGAGGGCCATTTTCGCCACCCCTCACGAGGATCGTGACCGCCGAGGGGGGGAAGGAAATCTAGTACCTCCACTCGTTTGACCGACCGCCTCCAAGATGACCCCAAGAGGCCCTCCAGGGCTCCCAGCAGGCTCCCAAAAGGGCCGAAAGAGCGCCCGAAGAAGCCCCAAGAGGCCTCCAAAAGCACCCGAGAGGCCCCCCAAAGGCACCCAAGAGGCCTCTCCCTCCTCCTTATCCTCCTCCTCCTCCTAGTTCTCATCCTCCCCCTCGTCCTCGTCCTGCTCCTCCTCCTCCTCCTCCTCCTCCTCCTCCTCCTCCTCCTCCTCCTCCTCCTCCTCCTTCCTCCTCCTCCTCCTCCTCCTCTTCCTCCTCTCCTCCTCCTCCTCCTCCTCCTCACTCCTCCTCCTCCTCCTCCTCCTCCTCCTCCTCCTCCTCCTCCTCCTCATCCTCCCTCCCTCCCCTCCCCTCCTCTCATCCCACTCTTTGATCCTCGTCCCCTCATCCTCGTCCTCCTTTCGTCTTGCTTTCCTAATGCCCACCATCCTCCCTCCTCCTCCCCTCTCTCTCTCCTCTCTCCCCTCTCCCCCCTCCTCTCCTCCTCTCATCCTCTTCCCCTCCCCCTCCACTCCTCTGCTTATCCTCTCCTCATACCTCCTCCTCCTCCTCTACTCCTCTCATCACTCCTACCATTCGCCCCCCCCCCGCATCACACGCGGGCCTGGAGATGGCCCCAACACGCCGTCCGGGCAGGCCTCCCTCGCTGGTTGACTCTACGCGTCTCTTCCTCTCCCCCCGTCAGCTCTCGTGGGCATCGTTTCTGGATGGGCTGGTGGGGATATTTGTTCGTCGCAGCCGCAGGCGCAGGCGCGCAGCGGCGTCACAAGTCAGCTCGGGCTACGAGCAGAACTAATTGACCCAGCGCGCGCACGGGCGGCTGCAGCACTACCGCCGGGGGACGCTGGGCTGCGCCGAGGGCCGAGGCTGCAGGAGCTGCCGGGAGCTGCCAGGTGGCCAGGCAAGGCTGGTGGGGATACTTTTTTTTGTTTTACAGCCGCAGGCGGAAGCGCCAGCGGCGGGAGGTCGCGGGCGGGCTACGGCCGCGACTAAATTGCCTCACGCGCGCGGGGCCGCGGATCAGGCGGCGGGGGGCGGCAGCGCCCAGGGCGGCAGAGCCGACGAGGCTGGTGGGGATACGAGCAGCGTCAAGGACTAGCTTGCGGCGGGGAGGCCCTCACCGGCTCCGGGGCCGCGGCCGTCCGGAGCGGCCTGCCCGCCCTGCGGGTCTGGGGAGGCCTGCGCCGGAGCACGCTCTCCGACCCCCCCGCCTGGCGAAGCCTCCTGGGGGCCCCGCTGGGCGGCGCGCACAAAGAGGGTCGGGAGAGAGGGGGAGGCTTCTTAGAAGGAAGCTGCTTCTCAGAAGGCGCTGGCCATACATCTACAGTCAAGGCCCGCGCCCTCTACGAAGCAGGGGTGCTTCTAAGAAGCCTTCCCCCCTCCCCCTACCCCACTCTGCGCGTGGCCGGCCCTTCCCGGACATCCAGCGTCTCCAAAGAAATCAAGACGGAGGTTGTTCACCGTTTTCAGTCTCTCGGGGCCCTTGCTGGGCCTTGGGACCGTCAAAAAACTACTCGGAATGAAAAGCAAGTCCCAGAGAAGTGGTAGAGAGGTCGGGGGCCCGTGTCCTGAAAAAATCGAGACACTGGATGTCTCGGTGCAGGGCCGCCTGGGCGGCCTCTAGGATGGCCTCTTGGGTCTCAGAGGGCCCTGGCAACGACAAGGCCGTTATCTTAACTTGTTCCAGCGCCGTTCTTTCCCGTTTCTACTTCCAGCTTCAATCCCGGAGGCGTCCTTTTCCGGTTTCCGCCGGGAGCCGTTGCTTCACAGTGTTCACGCTCCAGAGACAGCTAGTTTTTGAAATCCACAAAAAAGCGGGCCTGCCGCTTCCAGCTCCCTCAATCGCCCGCCCCATGCCCCGAGCCTGTGGCAGGGTCATCAGCTCGTCGTTGTCGTTGTCGTCGTCGGCGTGGTCGTCGTCGTCGTCGTCGTCGTCGTCGTCCTGTTGGGTCGGCGGCACTGGCCGCAAGGCCTTCACAATCATCCAAAAGGAGCGGCCCTGCCCTTTCCAAGGCCCACTAAGTCCTAGGCGCCGAGGCCCCTCGGAGGGCCCTGAGGGAGCGTCCAGGATCGGGGATCTTCTGTCCTGGGTCAATCCAAAGCTGGGTCAGTCAGGCCTCGTAGGGTCATGCAGGATCCTGCAAGATCCCGCAGGATCCTGCACCCAAACCTGGGTCAATGCAACCCTGGCCCTGCAGGATCCTGCAGAGGAGGGCACCAACTATGCACCAGCACCGATCCTGGCCAGGATCACCCTGGGCCCAGGATCGGTGTACACGTCCTCCTGCCCGGGGCAGGAAGGCATATCCACCGATCCTGGGCCTAGGATTGGCCTGGACAGGATAGGTGTGAGGGTGTAGTGGGTGCCCTGCGACTGCCAGGTTCGGCGCTCCGACCGACCCCCCTTAGCATGGAGCCCCGTCCCAAAAAGAAGTTCCTGGGACGGGGCAGCCGCTCAGACTGGAACTGTTGGACGGTTGAAAAAGTTTCGAGCCCAAAGACTGTTCCAAAACTGGAACTCGTCAAGGACGTGTTTCGAGCCCAGACTGGAGCTCGTCCAAAAGGAACGGACCTGCCACTTCCAAGGCACACCACAAGGCGTGGGCGCCGAGGCCCCTCGGAGGGCTCGAGTTCAGGGGGCGTGCAGGATCGGGCGCGCATACATGGGGGGGGGGGGGGCATAAAGGCGGGAGGGGAAGAAAGGTGCCCTTCTCGGGCTCGGAAGGGCCCCTCTCGGGGCCCTTTCGGGCCCCAAATCAAGAAGCTGTTGTATGGAATGGTGGGCATACTTTTAGTCAGCAGCCGCAAGCGAAAGCGCAAACGGCGAGTCGAGAAGAATGGTGGGCATGCGCGAAGCGTCAAGAATTCTGTATCCACACCACGCAGAAGTGGCGCCGCATAGCACGAAGTCTATGGAGTATCTCACCACCATCATTTGCTGCGAAGACCAGTCAGGCACAAACTTCACAATAGAATTCACACCTGCGAGGAGCACCTCAGACAGGATCATGAAGAAGACACCCGCGAGATCGTTCGCCGCAGCTCTCTGTACAATTTGTGCGGCCATGGTGATGCTGACCCAGACGAATCGGCAAGAAAGTACGCTCCACTACAACGCTGCACGAGAGAAGAGAAGACTTGAGCCAGAGAAGGCTACGGAGAGGCAGGCTTTCTGACTGCCACAGCCTGCTGGCAGGCAGAAGGAGCAGGCAGGCAGGCAGGCAGGCAGGCAGGCAGAAGGATCTCAGAGCTGGCGACTCGCGGGCACGCAGGCAGGCACCCGCGCTGGCAGGGAGCCCGGGAGCCTGGGGCACACGAGCAACCCTGGCGGCGACGAGACCACGATGGACGAGGGCCGCCGGCCCAACGCATTTGACGCGTGGCCGGCTCCAGAGACCCCGAACCAAAACGCAGCGCCACCTCCTGTGAAGGGGAACTGGGACACACAAATAAATACACACTAATAAAAAGATTCCCCATATTTTCCCATATTTCCCAACCATCCTGTGGTGTTGGGTCCTCGTTTTGAAGAGACGGTGCCCGCGTCTCCTCTCCTCTCCTCCTCGTCCCCCTCCTCCTCCCTCCTCCCCCTCTTCCCTGCGTTTCACCCACCCAGTACAGCGCTTCGTAGCCCCATAGGAGCTCCACCGAAGGCCCCAGTACCCGCGCCCGCATGCGTCACCCACACCCAATTCGGCACACCCCTCACACGTTTCGTGGCTCCATAGGGAGCTCCACCGAAGGCCCCAGTGCCCGCGGCCGCATGCGTCCCCCACACCCATTTCGGCACACCCCTCACACGCTTAGTGGCTCCATAGGGAGCTCCACCGAAGGCCCCAGTGCCCGCGGCCGCATGCGTCCCCCACACCCATTTCGGCACACCCCTCACACGCTTCGTGGCTCCATAGGGAGCTCCACCGAAGGCCCCAGCGCCCGCGGCCGCATGCGCCCCCCACACCCATTTCGGCACACCCCCCACACGTTTCGTGGCTCCATAAGGAGCTCCACCGAAGGCCCCAGTGCCCGCGGCCGCATGCGTCCCCCACACCCATTTCGGCACACCCCTCACACGTTTCGTGGCTCCATAGGGAGCTCCACCGAAGGCCCCAGTGCCCGCGGCCGCATGCGTCACCCAACCCATTTCGGCCCAACACACCTCACACGCTTCGTCGCTCCATAGGGAGGCCCGCCGAGGCCCCAGTGCCCGCGACGCATGCGTCACCCACACCCATTTCGGCACACCCCTCACACGCTTCGTGGCTCCATAGGGAGCTCCACGAAAGGCCCAGTGGCGCGCCCGCGCTGCGTTCACCCACACCCATTTCGGCCACACCCTCACACGTTTTCGTGGTCCATAAGGAGCTCCACCGAGGCCCAGTGCCCGCGCCCGCATGCGTCACCCACACCCATTTCGGCACACCCCTCACACGTTTCGTGGCTCCATAGGGAGCTCCGCCGAAGGCCCCAGTGCCGCGCCCGCATGCGTCACCCACACCCATTTCGGCACACCCCTCACACGTTTCGTGGCTCCATAGGGAGCTCCGCCGAAAGCCCCAGTGCCCGCGCCCGCATGCGTCACCCACACCCATTTCGGCACACCCCTCACACGTTTCGTGGCTCCATAGGGAGCTCCACCGAAGGCCCCAGTGCCCGCGCCCGCATGCGTCAGCCACACCCATTTAGGCACACCCCTCACACGTTTCGTGGCTCCATAGGGAGCTCCACCGAAGGCCCCAGTGCCCGCGCCCACATGCGTCACCCACACCCATTTCGGCACACCCCTCACACGTTTCGTGGCCCCATTTGGAGCTCCACCGAAGGCCCCAGTGCCCGCGCCCGCATGCGTCACCCACACCCATTTCGGCACACCCCTCACACGTTTCGTGGCCCCATAGGGAGCTCCACCGAAGGCCCCAGTGGGTGTGCCCGCACGCGTCCCGCACACCCATTTCGGCACACCCAATCACACGTTTCGTGGCCCCATGGGGAGCTCGCGAAGGTCCCAGTGGGTGTGCCCGCATTTGAGTCCCGCACACCCATTTCGGCACACCCCTCACACGTTTCTTGGCCCCATAGTGAGCTCCACCGAAGGCCCCACTGGGTGTGCCCGCATGCGTCCCGCACACCCATTTCGGCACACCCCTCGTACGTTTCGTGGCCCCGTAGGGGGCTCCACCGAGAAGATATTCACAATTGCAGTATTCACAATTGCATATGGTTGGGTCCTTCGCCAGGATAATTTCAAAGTTGTTGTCTTCCCCCCCACTTGCCATATTTTCCTATACTTTTTCTGGGAATCGCCGATTCATTGTGTCTGTGTGTTCCCTGCCCTCCTGACCCTGGGAGGCAGTGTTCAAGTCCGCCGGTGCCCGCTGACCTCCCGCCGCCTTCCGCCGGCAGAGGCGGCCTCGCTCGCCCTCCGCCGCCCTCCGCCGCCCTCCGCCGAGGAGGAGGCGGCAGCTCCTTTTGGACCCTCGAGGGCGAGGCCCTTTCTGGAACGCCCCAGGAGCACGGGGGCAAGTCGGGCCTGTCCCTCTACAGGGGGAAGATTCAAGAAGAGTCAACAGCAAATTATCCTGGCGAAGGACCCAACCATATGCAATTGTGAATACTGCAATTGTGAATATCTTCTCGGTGGAGCCCCCTACGGGGCCACGAAACGTACGAGGGGTGTGCCGAAATGGGTGTGCGGGACGCATGCGGGCACACCCACTGGGGCCTTCGGTGGAG
>CAUYUJ010011017.1:0-25183 GCA_963575745.1 Prorocentrum cordatum | reverse complement strand
CAGGAGAATTAAGAAAAAGCAGCCTCGGAGCTAGGGTCTGAGTTTTCTTGGCATGTTTAAGAAAGTCTGGATCCCAGGGTCAGGACAGCCTAGGGTTTCTGTAGATTTCCAGACCCAGACCGCGGGTTAAGAAAACGAGGTTTCCAGAGTCTGTTTTCTTAGGGTAAAGTTTTCTTAATGAAAATCCCCGGTGTATCTTGGGGATGGCAGGGGAGGACACTTTGGGGGAGGGGGCGGGACCGGGTGTGGGGGAGGGGGGGTAGAGAGGACTTACAGGAACGAGGAGAGGCGCGCGAGAGAGAGAGAGAGGTAGTAGAGGTAGACGGAGACAGAGATAGATGAAATGCGAATCGAGATGAGCAGGAAGAGAAGGATGAGAGAGTTATGAGGGAGAGGACGATCAGGACCAGCAGCAGTAACATCATAGTGATGAGTAGACAAGGGGAGAAGGAGGAGGAGGAGGTTGAGGAGGAGGAGGAGGAGGAGGAGGAATAATGTCAGGAGGATGCTGAGGAGGACGAGGAGGAGCAACGTACATCCTCTTGGTCCTCCCCCTCCCTCCCCTCTACGAGGTTACAGATCGTCCCCCTGCATTCCAATTCGACCGGCCTGGTTTGAGATCCAGTGCGCCCCTCTCGATCTGGCCCGATCATGATTGCCCGGCGACCTGACGCGTTTTGGTGCCTGCGCGGCGCACCTGTGGGCCTTGGCTTCGGCCGCTCTGGTCCGATCTTGACTCCATGCCGATGCAGCCCGATTCGTCGCACGCTCGGATTCGGTCCGACTTCGGGGGCCAGCGCTCCAGGTCACCCCCCAGGGTTATGTCGGGCGTGTCCCCCCACAGGGGGATTTTCGACGAAAAATTAAAAAATCAAAAAAAAATCCCAAAAATGGTCAGAAAGTACTCCAAAAATTTCGTCTCCAGACTATTTTGGGACTATGTTTTGATTATTTTGGGGGGTATTTTGTATTTTTCGTCGCAAATCCCCCTGTAGGGGGACAGGCCCGACTTAACCCCAGGGATGACTGTGCTCCGCGCACGGCGACTGGACTTTGGGCTGGAGAGGCGCCCTTCCTGTGGGGCTGGCGGCGCGAGGGCGCGAAGATAAACCGCGCGGCCGCGCACCGTGGGTCGCCATGCGCGGAGTCAGCAGGAGGGGAAAAAACACTCACAGACACAATGGATCGTCGACTCTCAGGAAAGTATGGGAAAGTATGAGAAGTGGGGGGGAGAGAATAACCCAGAACAAATATGGGAAAACATGGGGAATCCTGTCATTTGCATGAATACATTTGTGTGTCCCAGGGCCCCTTCAAGTTCTGGTGCACCACGCCTCGGAGAGTCGTCGCCGACCACGCCCCGCATGCCCAGGCGTCGACGCGCTGACCTCATCCCCGCCTCCCGCTCCGTGGAAGCTTGGTCTCGCTCGGACGTGTGCACTTTCTCTCGGCGGGGATTCTTAAGGAGCATCCTGGATCATCCTGCGGAAAAAACCACGCACGAGACCGAAAAAAAGCACAGGGGATAGACGTCCGAGCGACGGGGAGCCGTCCCGTATGCCCAAGCGTCGACGCGCTGACCTCCTCCCCGCCTCCCGCTCCGTGGAAGGGAGCGACACCTTAGTGGGCCCTGGAAACGGCAGGGCCGTTTTTTTACCGGTTCCGTTTTGCCGTTGTCTTGCCGGTTCCGACGCCGTTTTTTTACCGGCTCCGTCGCCGTTTTCTGACCGGTTCCGGCTCAGGTTCCAATCCCGGAGCCGTTTTTGTTGCCGCTTCCGGTTTCCGTTTTTTCCCCGTTTCCATTTTCAAGTGACATGTTTGGGGAAATTGTGAAAAAACGGCCCTGCCGTTTCCGGGGCCCACGAAGAGCGACACCCCATCCGCTCGCAAGGGGTACCGCATCGCCGGGGCCGCCGCGCGACACGCGGAGCGAGAACGTCCCGGCACGAACCAGACCTCTGAAGATCAAGCCTATGTTTCAGAGCGTGGATTGCCTACCCCGCTTTCGCTTCCAGGCAAAACCAAGTCATACCACGCGCCGCCTCGTCAAGCGGCCTGACCAGTACGGGCCGTAGTTTGGCATCGCTTGGTATCTCTTGGAAGCGAGGGTGGTCAAAAGCGAGGTAGGTTTGTTTGCCCCCTAATGTTCGTGGACTCCAGATTTCGCTGACGAAGACCAAGGGTCTGGACTGGACCCTGGGCGTTCTCTTGAGGTTCTTCTGTTTCGTAGAACTCCCGTACGTCTGGACCTGGACGAGTGCTTAGAGGCAAGGCCTGGGTTGCAGTCCTTCTTCTTGGCCTCGGACTTTTAAAACTCTGAGCAGGGTTGTACTGGCCAGTCCTTGGGAAAGATACCCTCGAATGCCCTTCAGTTCGGCCGGCGGGCTCTTCTGTCCTGGGTCCGACCGTACTGGGCAATCTGGTAGGTTCTGCTCCCCGGGTCCTGACCCCTGGAGGCGCCTGGAGGCCCCCCCACCCCCCCGAGCCGAGGCCTCCGTGGGCCAACATCTGGAAGCCCGGCAGGAGGCAGAGAACGCCGAGGTGATCCGCCCTCGGCACCCGATGGGGTCGAGGGCAGAAACGCGGAGATGGCCTGCAAGGGCCATGCCCCGACGCGGAAGGACCATCTGAGAAGCTCTACAGGGCCATACCATCGTACAGTGCCGTTTTAATGCATGCTCCGCGTGCGGATCGTGTATTACAAATGCAGGGATTCAGTATTAAGAACATCGATGGGTTCATGCATACATTCATTAATTAATCGTGTGTTAAAATCCTGTATGTTTTAACACCCTATGTACAGTCGGGGCCCTGAAGAAGGAACCCTGTTCGTTGGGGAGGGGCCCCGCGTTTCTTAAGTGTTTCGCAGCTTGCCTCAGGTTTTCCTTATGTCTTCGATCGGACATCGAAGTTTAATGTATGGAAAAAAGGGGCCTCGTTCCTTATTTTGGGTTCCTTAGGTCAAGGCCCCGACTGCATTAAAAACTGCCCTGTATGGTCTTGTAGAGCCTCGTATGGTCCTCGCGCGTTGGGACATGGTCCTTGTGCTGGCACCACAGTCCCAAGCCCAGGCGGAGCGGCGGAGCAGCGGAGCAGCGGAGCATCTTCGCGCCCCGCGCCCGCGCCCCGCCGAGACCGCTCTTCTCTGTGGACTCTGCCTCCTCCTCCTCCTCGTCGTCCTCCTCCTCCTCCTCCTCCTCCTCCGCCTCTCCCCCTCCTCCCGCTCACTCCTCCTCCTCCCCCCTCCTCCTCCTCCTTCCTCCTCCTCCTCCCCTCCTCCTCCTCCCCATCTCTCCCCCACTCCCCCTCCCCTCCTCCCCGTCCCCCTCTCATCCTCACCTCCTCGTCTCCTCCTCCTCTCCTCCTCCTCCTCCCCTCGATCCCTCTCCTCCGACTCCTTCTCTTCCTCCTCCTCCTCCTCCTCCTCCTCCTCCTCCTCCTCCATTCCTTCCTTTCCCTGATAAGTAACTCCTCCCTGTCGCACCCCGAGGCCAGTCGGAAGGGCGGGCTGGGCGATTCGCCCGAGAAGTCCTTACCACTCATGGCTCTGTAGCATAAAATCGGGCAGCAACAGCTTTTCACAGATGGAAGGCGGGTGATTTTCAATCTGCGTTTTTGCAACAGCGCCGCGCACACTCTTTTTAAACATGTGCGAGAGCTGAACGGATTCGGGGCGTGTGGTTTTCATCATGTGGTTTTCGCCCTGGCGCCGCGCACATGTGCCTTAAGAGTTCGCAAGAGCTTCATGTTTTGAGGGCGGGTGGCTTTCAAGATGTGGCTCTCGCCTTCGCGCCGCGCACATTCGTCTTAAGAATACGCAAGAGCTCAAGGGATTAAGGGCGGGTGGTTTTCAACATGTGGCTCTGGATTTAGCGCCGCGCACACTCGTCTTAGAAAACTGCTGGAGCTTCACGGATTGAGGGCGGTTCTTTTTCCACGTGTCGTTCTCGCCTTAGCGCCACGCATGTTCGTTTCAAAGACTGTAAGAGTGTCACGGAATCCCATGGCCAACACACCAGGCACAGTGATTTGGAAGGATTCAGAATTATCAGGGCGCAACAATTACGCTGATTCGCTGTATTGAAGTCCCAGGGACGGCGTTTTGGTGCGATTCAGGATCGTCATTGTTGGTTCGTGACGTTGGAGTCTGGACAATGGTGTTTGGGTATGTTTCAGGATCTTCGAACGTTTGTCTCCCAACGGGACATCCCTCAGAGGAAATGAATCCTTGTGTAGGGTCTAGGAAGAGACAGCTTGGAGGGAGGGTTCATGCCAACATCGTTGATGAGTCTCGGGTTTACACTGGTCCACCTCCTCCTCCTCCTCCTCCTCCTCCCCCTCCTCCTCCTCCTCCTCCTCCTCCTCCTCCCCTCCTCCCCCTCCTCCCCGCCGCCGCATGGAGAGTGGAGGGCCTCCGCTCTAGCGTCCAGGGGGGGGGGGGAATCTGGCCTTGGCGCAAGTCGAGGCTCGCCTGCGCGCCTTCCCGGCACAGCGCTGCTAGAAGAGGCGGGGAAGGAGGGGCAAGATGCCACGCAAGTGAATTTGCCCGAGTACTTTATTTGTGAATTTAATTGGTTTTAGGGTTTCAACAGATGGTCGCAGCCACGCAGAGGGCGTGCGTAGCGACGCCCCAAATGCTCGGCCTCCAGTACTTCTACGTGGCGGCGCCCCCGCAGGCACGCAGAGGGCACGCGTGGCGACGGGGGCGTCGCCACGCAGGGCTTCTAAAGACCAAACATTTTGAAAACCAATTGTTTCCACTACTAAAGTAACCTCCGGAGGTTTTTAGTTATGGTTCCCCCCGTGTCTCTCCAGGCGGAGAATACACTCGCCCCTTTTTCTGTAGTCGTAGTCGTCATAGTAGTCGTGATCGCTAGTCGTAATCGTAGCCGTACCTGTATCGTAGTCATAGTCGGAATCGAATCGTCGTCGTCGTCGTCGTTGTGCGGCGGGTGCCGCGGAAAACAATTATTTCCCACTATTGGTGGGAGATACAGTCAACCCGCATAGTAAGGATGGGCAACCTTCCCAAGAGTACCCTTGCATCCTTGCCTCCTCGGCCATCCTTGGCCACTTTGGTTGGCCGCGTCCCGCTCGCAATGTGTCGAAACGGCCTTCCAAGGTCCTTGCATCCTTATTGCGCGTCCTTATGCTACGGGTTGGCTGTAGTCAGTTTTCAACTGGGGGGGGTTCTGAAGACCTGTTGCGGTGAAAGTGACACGCCCTCTTGGCGGCCCGACCCTGTCCTCCAGGAGCTCGCCGCCCCGGCAGACTCCGCCGGCGACCGCGAGGGCGACGCGGGCGGCCCCGCGGTGCGCCGGCTGAGGGCGTTGCCACAAGGCCCGCCCGCGCGCCTCGGCTGCCAGACAGCGTCGCGGGGGCAAGGGAGGAGGAGGGAGGAGGAGGGAGGAGGCAGGAGGATTTTCGGAGGAGGAGGAATGAGGGAGGAGGGGAGGAGGAGGGGAGGAGGAGGAGGAGGAGGAGGGAGGAGGAGGAGGGAGGAGGAGGAGGAGGAGGGAGGAGGAGGAGGAGGAGGAGGAGGAGGAGGAGGAGAGGAGGGAGGAGGAGGAGGAGGAGGAGGAGGAGGAGGGAGGAGGCAGGAGGGAAGGAGGAGGGGGAGGAGGGAGGAGGGAGGAGGGAGGAGCGGCGGAACAAAATGGGGTCGACTGCGCCGACATCGGCGCGTAAACTGCTCGCGGATAGTCGCGCGGAAGCGCTCTCGCTTTCAATGTGGCGCGCCGCGCTGGCGGCCCGTGCAACTCACCGCGTAAGTTTGATTCCTTCCTCCCCCGTCCCGTGCTCCCCCCTCTCCTTCCCATCGAGATCGTCTCTATCCTCCTTCTCACATGTTCTCCTGCTCTTCGTCATGTTTCCCTTCTTTCTCCATCATCCCCTCCCAATTATCTTCTCTACCTCCCATCCCTTTCCTTCTCTTCGCGCTTCTTCTGCTCCTGTCCTCGTCGTTGCAAAGACCCTCCTCCTGCTGCTGCTGCTCCTTCTCCACCCTGGCTGCTCCGTGCCCATTTTGGCAGGCACTTCTTCACGACACGTGACTTATCCTACACTGCTGGCCGAACTGTTCGATGGCAGCGCTGTCCACCCGCGCCGCCCTGGCGGCAACCGCCGCCAGGGCAGCGCTTGCGATGCACGTCTCTCTCTTCGGCCGGCTGGATCTCGGGCAGTGCCAAGGGGGTCACCACCTGCGCCCGTCAGCTTCGAAGGGGCCGCTTGACGACGGCGCATTGTCAAACGCCGCTCTGCGGCTTCGCTCGCGACCGACCTTGCCATGGCACCTGGCCCCTATCAGCCGAAAAGGTAGGTGACCGGAGACAAATTGTGACCGAACACTTGCCCGAAGTTCTGACCGAAAACGTGGTGTGACCGAATGTGTGACCGACATTGAACATCGTATTGGTTTCGAAACAATAATATCGGTCACACTGGGGCGCGGCCAGCAAAACTTCGGGCCCCAGTCTTGGTCACCCTTCAGGCTGATCTCTGGGCATCGTTTGGGTCACGACGCTTCTCTGATAGAGACGAGGCTCCGCGAGACTTGTACAGTGAGCCCGCATAGTGATGTGCAACCTTCCCAAGGGTACCCTTGCCTCCTCGGTCCATCCTTGGCCACTTCCGCTGGCCGCGCCCCGCTTGCAGAGTGTCGGCATGGCTTTCCAAGGCCCCTGCATCCTTACCGCGCATCCTTGCGATACGGGCTGACTGTACAGTCGGCCCAGATTAGTAGGTCGGCCCTGCCAAATCAAGGGAACATTTGTGTCCTGTGTCTCGCGACCCAGGCCTCCTTACCTTGATATGGCAATGTGGCTCCCGAAACCTCGGAAGGGTCTTGTGTCCTCTCGCGTGTCCTGTCCAATCCAGTTCGATTGTAGTCCGACTGTAGTCCAAAAATGATCCGGGGACTATGTTTCCCATATTTGTTGACCATGTGGGTGTATTTTTATTGTATTTTTGATTTGTCGCCCAAAATCCCCCTATAGGGGTATAGGGGGACAGGCCCGACCTAACTGTAGTCGTGACCCCCCCGTGGCAGTGCCCCAGGATGGGGCGCTCTCCTCTGTCGGGTGTTGCTAGAACTGCCCCTGGCCCAAGGTGCCCCCAGCTTTCCGCTCCATTTTGGCGCCCCTGGGGCCCCCTGGGCCTCGTAAGGGGTGCCCTGGAGGCCGCCTGTGCCACGCCGAGAATCCTGGGGGTACCTTGGGCCAGAAGGCCAGTTTCTCGGCCAGCCCCACCTGGCCCAGACCCCCATGTTTAGTCCCTCCCGATGGGGGATGTGCAATTTACATATGGCTCTGCCCCATCGTCTGTCCTCCATATGAATGCGTAACGTCCCAGCCCAGCCGGTATCCGCCCGCCCGCCATCCTCTGCAAAAGTACTATGCGCGCGCACTCGTTTATCACAAATCATCAGGTGCTTTAAATTCCTTGCGAATCAACGGGAAGAAGTGCGCACGCGCGCGTTGTTGCGCTCGCGTGCCGACATCCTTCAAAAACCGTTGGTTTCGTAAAGATTTCAAAAATCGAGTGTCCAAAACACATATAAAACACAATGTTTCGCACACACGGATTTTCAAAAAACGAATGCGCGCACGGCAGCGCTTGGGATTCCCAGGGAGCGCTTGTCAGCGTCTGGCGGAGCTCGGTAACGCCTCTGTGTGCTCGGTGACGCCAAGGAGTTTGGGGAGCGCCAGGAGAAGCCCGGACGCGTCCGAGAGCCCCTCGGACCGCCTGCGAGCTCCTGAGCACCGTGGAGCCCTGGCGAGTTGGCCCGTCTTGGGACGCCTCTGAAATCGCGATTGGTTTCTTGGAGCCTTATTTCATCTTCGCTCGTTACGCCTGCCCATGTTGCATCACTGTTTCTGGCTGTCGGTGAGCTTGTAGCGGGCGAGGAGGAGGAGGAGCAGCAGGTTGGAGGGGGAGGAGGCATCTCGATTGCTCGTTGGGGCACTCTTGGGGCCAGACGGGGTCGCGGACAAGATGTCTCCTCAAGAGGCCTTGCTGACGTCTCTCGGGAGTCGCGTCGGAGCCTCCTTGGCGGCACTCGTGAGGCTTCCGGAGGCCCCTGTGGGCGCCCTTTGGCTTTCCGGGGGCCTCTTGGGAGCTTGCGGGTGGTCTCGGGGGCCACGTCTCGGGGAATGGTCGGCATGTCTGCTCGGATTCCCCCTTCGTAGCGGTTGTGGAGGACGATCCATGGAGAGGAAGCGTGTTGCCAAATGATTTCCAGATGTCGGGAACGTGTAAACAAACATGGCTTGAACATGTAAAAAACGTCTTCAACACATGTTTTAGTACATGTTTCTGACAGCGTAAACATATTTTAAATTCAATGATAGGACTGTTAGGGTGTCCATTGCCGTGGCGTCCACAATCACAGGGCCCTCTTGGGAGTCTCCGGAGCCCTCCGGGGAGGCCCTCCTGGGCCGTCCCTGTGGCCGTCCAGGCGGCCTCCTGGGCCGACTTGGGAGTGATCTTGAGGCTCTCCTGGGGGCCTCACGCGTCAGTTTGAGGCCCTCCTGGGGGCCTCACTCGACCTCCACCTGTCGACCTCCAGCCTCAAGGGCAAGATCTCCAGCCTCAAGGGCAAGAGATATTGGAAGTTGCCACAGAGGAGTTTAGGAACAAGGTCGACTCGGACTTGTGATCGGGCGGGCGGGCGTGCTTCGTGCTTCGTGCCAGGGGCATCGTGGGGCCATCTTGAAGGCCTTTCGGGTTGTCTTGAGCCGGCGGACGCCCGAAAAGGCAAGGACATGAGAATCGCCGAAGTACCGAAGGCAAGTCCATGTCGTCTCTCTCTCTCTCTCTCTATTGCGGCCTTCTGAGGTGTCCTCTTGGAGCGCTTTTGGGGGGCCTCTTGGGCTGCTTGAGGCGACATTGGGCTGTCTTGTAGCGGTCTTGGGCTGTCCTGGGACCCTCTGAGGCCTTCCTGAGGCCATCGTCGCTCGTCTCAGAGCGCACTTGGGACGTATTGGCATCATCGTGGGCCATCGTGGGCCGGTTGCTGAAGCGCCCCGCCGATTCGGAGCGCCTTTGTGGGCCCCGAAGGCCACGCCCAGAGGAAAGAGGAGGCGGAGGAGGAGGAGGCGGAGGAGGAGGAGGAGGAGGAGAAAAACATCTCTGGTCCAGGATCGGGGGACCCTTCATGGGCCGCCCCGCGTGCGCGAGGAAGCCATCTTCTCGAGCAGTGGGGGCCCCTTGGGGCTTTCCTGCGGTGGGAGTCTCGAGATGGATTTTCAGTTTTCCCATCGAGGCCCCGTCTTGGAAAATATGGGAAGTGGGGGGGGGGGCGACAAACAACCAAGAAAACATGGGAAACTATGGGGCATCATTTTTTTTTGTGTGTATCGTCCCCTTCTTCCTTCTCCTCTTCCTCCTCCTCCTCCCTCTCCTCCTCCTTTTGTTCCTTCCCCTGCGTTTGTCCAGCAGCGCCGTCCAGAGGCGGGGCTGTCTGCAGGGCATCCTGGGACCTTTGGCGGGCTTCTTAGGCGGTGTGGGCGCCTTCTTGTGTAGTCGCGGTGCTCGTTTGGGGGTATCTGGGTCGTCGAAGAGCGATGTTGTGGGCCTCTGGAGCCGTCTCGGAGCGTTGGGAGCGAGTAGACGAAGACGCATCAAGAACTGAGGGGACATCCATGATGTTAGCTTCCTTGGGGCCCTCCTGGCGGTTCTTCTGGAGCCCTCTTGGGACTGTCTGGGGGCACCTGGGGGTCTCTGTGGAGCTTCTTGGGAACCTCTGCAGGCGTTCCCCCCCTCCAACGGCATCCTGGATCCAGGGGAGGGGGGGAAAGGGAACGGACAAAGCCGAATCGTCTCCCACGCCCCTGTCACTGCAGGCAAGCGGGGGTCGGCGGATATCGCTCGTCTCCGTCAGGATCACAATCGGAGGAGGAGAAGGAGGAGGAGGAGGAAGAGGAGGAAGAAGAGGAGGAGGAGGAGGAGGCCACTGCGCGCACGGCTTTCCAGCTGCAGGTCGGCGGATCTCGCTCGTCAACGTCAAGATCACAATCGGAGGAGGAGGAGGAGGAGGCGGAGGAGGAGGCCAGTGCGCGCATGGCGTTCCAGCTGCGCGTCGCGGGCGTCCCCGCCCGCGAGCGATGAGCGGCTGCCGCGCGGCGGGGGACATGAGCCACGCCGACGGCAGCCCGACGCTCGCGCCCGTCGACTCTGTCGCAGGCCAGTCGCTCAGAAGATGAGGGGCAGCAAAGCAGTGCCGTTTTTAATACATGCTCCGCGTGCGGATCATGTATTTAAAATGCAGGAATTTAGAATAAAAAACAACGATGAGTGCATGCATAAATTTGTTCATACATTGATCATGTACTACAAATCCTATACTTTTAAAAAATCCTATGTACTATAAACTGCCCTGTAGGGGGGGTAGGCACAGGGGGGGATGCATCGACCCCTAATCGCCCAGGGATCGCCGAGGAGGGCCCAACCGCCCCCAAATCCGCCCAGGAGGGTGCGAAGCTGCCATCGGGGCCGATCGCCGACCTGTCGGCGATGTACCGCCGACTCCAGGTCGAGGTTTCCCCCCCTATGCCAGTCCCCCCCGATCGTTGCCTCTCAGAAGGCCTCGATGCGTCGACCAGGGCCATATCCTCGATCGTCGATCCACTCACTGACCTAGGGATCAAACCATGACAGAAGCAGAAAAACTCGGAGGTCCGCGCGGGCTTCTCGGATCGGCGCTGGACCCTCCTCCTCGGCGCGTGGAGCGCGCTGGGGGCGGCGCCGGAGGCGCCGCCAGGGGGGGGTCCAGCGCCGATCCGAGAAGCCCGCGCGGACCTCCGAGCTTTTATGCTTATGCCATGGTTCGTTCCCCTATGACCGTCCATCGGATTTCGGGTGGATCGTACAGGCCTCGGAACAAATTAGCGAACACATGCCACATTCATCCGTCAACGCCTCCCCCTCCCCCCAATGTTCAAAGTCAGCGGTGGGTCTGATGAGATGCACTTCGACCGCAGTCTCCCCCGCGCGTGCCAACATTGAGTTTGGGGGGGAGGGGGAGTGTTCAGTAATTGTTTCCCTCTACCGTACTTCCAATGGATGGAGTGTCCTGTGGTCGGTCGGCTAGGCGGCTCGGCGTCGACCGGTCGGGCCAGATCGCGTCGAGAGGTCAAACGGGTCGGGTCGATCGGTCGGCCTTGGCCTGGCCAAGATCGCAGGCGGGATCGCGCTTGAGACCAGTGGCAGAGCAAAGACAACACTTGCGGAGGCGAAGGGGGAAGGAGCACGAAGGAGAGGCGCACCTCTTCACGTTGGGTCGGATCGGCTTGAATCGGGTGGTCGGTTTGTGAGGTTTCGCCGTGAGCGGAAGCGGCGGGGCTACCGGCGACACCGATGACCAGGAGGCGTTGGACGAATTGCCCGCGCGGATGAGGAGCAAGTTCCAGAAGACAAAATACTGCGAGTTCTTTTTCAAGCGAGGGCGCTGCAGGAAGCGCACCAGGTCAGGCGTTGTGCCTGATCCGCTTCTCTCCGCTTCCATTTCTGGAGCCTCCGGAACGCTGGTGGAAGCTCGTGGAGGCAAAACGGGGGCGGACTCGCCCGCGGAAAAGCGGCGGAAGCCACAGTTGCCCACCCAGGGGGAAGTCATCGTCTCCGTTGTCCAAGGGTTCCAGGGCGAGCCACCTCCTTCTGTCCACCACCTCCTCCCTGCTTGGCTTCCGCCATCCCATTCATCCTTCGATGTGGTCTGTTCTGTCTCCAGCTTCGGAGGTATACCGATCCCTCCCCTGGGGGTAGTCCTTCGTCCCGGACTTATGCTTGAAAGCCCCGGGGCCCGGGAGCCAGAGTCGAGGAACAACGCGGGGACTGACTTGGTATCGCTCGGACGTGTGCACTTTTTCTCGCCGGGGATTCTGGAGGAGCATCCTGGATCAACCTGCGAAAGCACCACGCACGAAGCCGACAAAAAACACAGGGAACAGGCGTCCGAGCGACGGGGAGCTGAGAACATCCAGAGAAGTAGCCGCTCCTCCACTTCGACCGTGCACCACGGGAGCTCCCCCGCTTGGAGGAGGAGGAGGAGGAGGAGGAGGAGGAGGAGGAGGAGGAGGAGGAGGAGGAGGAGGAGGAGGAGGAGGAGGGGGAGGGGGAGGGGGAGGGGAGGAGGAGGAGGAGGAGGAGGAGGAGGAGGAGGAGGAGGAGGAGGAGGCGGAGGCGGAGGAGGAGGAGGAGGAGGAGGCCGAAGAGCAGGCATTTGCCTCGCCCGAGAGCGCGGCCGAGGGTGCCGAATCGCGCGGCGCGAGGGAGATGCACCTGGCATCGCTCGGACGTGTGCATGTTTCCTCGGCGAGAACCATCGAGGAGCATCCTTGATCATTTCGCAAAAAAAAACCACGCACGAAACCGAGAAAAACACAGGAAATGGACGTTCGAGCGGTGGCGAGCGATGGCGATGGTGGGAGCGACGAACGAACAACACACACCCATACCCATAGGGAGGTCGGAGGGAGAAGGCCTGGCTATGGGTATGGGTGCGGGCTGTCGGGCCCCTGAGGAGGCTCCCGCTCGAGCGGGGACCCCTATCCGCCAACACGCACCCATAGCTCCTTCCGTCTCCCCGATGGGTATGGGTGCGTGCTGATCGCTCGTCAAAGAGTGCCGAACAGCGCGGCGGGGCGACCGCCTTGGCCCTGCGCCACTTCAAGGAAAGAGAACCCTAGAGGCTCCGTAGCAAAAAAAAGAGTGCCGAATAGCGCGGCGTGAGGGAGGTGCGGCCTGTTCGCGCCGAGCGCTGCTGTGAGCAGGTCGAGGTCTCGCCAGGGAGCGGGCGTGTGTGCCCAGAGGGCCGAAGAGCCCGCCCGCGCGCACTCCGGGAAGAGCCCCTCGCGCACGGCTTCCGGGAGGCCTCTGGGATGGCTTCGGGAGGGACCTCGGAGCCTGTTTTTTTTTGGATTCAGGCAAGGTTACTTGCATGGCGTTCGCCCCCCCCCCCCCCTCGCCCCTCTTCAAGCGAACACTGGCGTGCAAGTGCCTTTCGACTTGCGTGATTTCCGCGCCCCCCCGAACGTGCAAGTCGTTTGCGGCTTGCTTCCGGCTCAGCCCCCCCCCCACGTCCATGCAAGTAAACTTGCCAGAGTCTACAAAAAAACAGGCTCTCGGTCGTCCCTGGGGGAAGGCCGGTCCCCGGCGAACCCTGGAGCTCCTGACGCTGCTGGGCGCCATGGGGACGGCCAGGAGAGCTTCCGCGGGCTGCTCTCTGGCTCCCGGTTCGGGCCGAACGAGAGGGGGGGATTGGGAAAGGGGGGGCTATCCCCCCTTTCCTGTCCCCCCTTTGCTAATCCCCCCCTATGCTATCCCCCCTTTGCGATCCCCCCCTTTCGCCCGACCCGACAGCGGGGCCTCCTCGAACTGCAGGGAACTTCCTCGAGCCTCCTCGAACCTCCTCGAACCCTTCTCGAGCCTGCTCCTCGAGCCTGCTCGAACCCCCTATCGAGCATCCTCGAGCCTCTCGAGCCCGCTCGAACCCCAGCGAGGTGCATGTTCGCCCACAGCGAGGCGGAGCTGCGCCCGCTCCCGGACCTGCGCTTCACGAAGATGTGCCCCTCCGTGGTGGCGGTGGGCGGCGCGCCCGCAACAGGGGGGGCGGCGCGCGGGGGGCGGGCCCCCAAGAGGTTTTGGTGTTTGTGTTGCCCTCCTGTCCGGAACAGAGGAGACACCCAGACACCAGAAGTCCTCGATCCCCTCGAACAAAAATAGGGGAAAATATATGGGAAGTGGGGGGGGGAAAGAAGCCCAGAAAAAATGTGGGAAAAGATGGGCCATCCTGTGGTTTGCGTGTGTATTTGTTTGTGTGTGTGCCCCAGGGTCCCTTGCCAAGGCTTCCCCCGCTCCTCCTCTTCCTCCTCCTCCTCCTCCTCCTCCTCCTCCTCCTCCTCCTCCTCCTCCTCCTCCTCCCGCGCTGTGGCCAGCACCCTTTTTCTCGGCGGGGGTTATTAATTAAGGGGTTGGGCGGCGGGCGGCGCGCCCTTGCAAGGGGGGGGGGCTTTGCGCGCGGGGGGGCCGGGCCTCCGAGAGAGGTTTTGGTTGTCTTTGTGCGGTCCTCTGCCGGGAGGAGAGAAAGCACACGGACACCAGAAATCTTCGATCCCCTACAACCCCAGGGCTCGTTTCGATTCCTCCGATTCGATTCGATTCGATTTCGATGGTTTCCGATTCCGATTCGATTCGATCTGGGATTCCGATTTGAATTCCGATTTCTTCTTGGAGGCATACTAGCCTGCCGATTTCTGCCGATCCGACTTTTCCCGACTCAACTGCCGATTTCCGACGATCCGATTCATGTCGATCGCTGATCCGACTTGTCGATCCGATCCTGGGCTCTCCTGCAACCCTCGTCAAAAATAAACTGAGGGATTATGTTTTCTACTCCAATGCTGACGCTAGATATCTGACGTGGGCGCACAAGGGCTTCAAAAATCCGGCGACCCCTCCGCAGCATTGAAGAACGCAGTTTCTATCAAGTGCCCGAGAAGATCGATCTTCGTGATTTCCAACTGCGTTTCTGTTGATGTATGACGAGGCTTGTAGAAAAAAGGGGAGAATATGGGAAGTGTGGGGGAGGGAAGGCAGAAACCCAGGAAATATGTGAGAAGATGGGCAATCCTGTTATTTGTGTGTGTATTGGTTTGTGTGTCCCGGGGCCCCTTCACTCCGGCGCGCGATGTGCGGTCCTCCAAGAGGTGTGTTGCTTGTGCTGTCCTCTGGCGCGCGATGTGCGGTCCTTGCCAAGGCTTCCCTTGCTCTGTGGCCAGCGAGGAGCTTGGTATCGCTCGGACGTGTGCACCTTGTCTCGGCGGTGATTATTGAGGAGCATCCTGGATCATCCTGCGACAAAAGCACGCACGAAACCGACAAAAACACAGGGAATAGACGTCCGAGCGACGGGGAGGGAGGGGAAGCGAGAAGGAGGAGGCGTCCTCAGAAGGCGGGCCGGGGCTTCTCAGAAGCCCTCGCGCCTTCTGGGAAGTTGTCTGCGTCTTCGGGGAAGGCTCCGAAGAAAACATGTCAGAAGCTCCGGGCACTTCCGAGCCTTCTGAGAAGGCCCGCCCCTTCTCACTTCCCCCCCCCGCTCGCCGCCGACCCGGGGCTCACGAGGGGATCGGGCTTTCGTGGGCTAGGACCGCTCGTGCCAGACAAGCCCCCTCGTTCCTCATGCAGCCTTCCTTCTGAGAGCACGACGACTGTAACCCCCCTTCGCTGCCTGATATCCGACCCCAAACCAGACCTCCTGATCGGTTCTAAAGGTCTCCGCGGCGACCGTGGCGGCCACAAATCCGGGCAAGAGTTCTCTCAAGGCGCAGCATGCCTCGTCCAAGCCCCTTCCCCCCGCTCTGCCACGTAGGCATGGCTGAATCGCTGTCATGCGGAACCTTGAGGAACGAGCGGAGCCCCTGTCCTAGCCAGCCTGAGGAAATCCTAAGGCAAGCTGCAACGTTCGCATGGAAGGAGCACTGGGCCCCTCCCCGACGAACAGGGATCCGGATTCGGCGACCCGTCTGTGGCGACAGAGAGTTGCGAAGCTACACCCAACACGGACAGGCATGAGCGTGTTTCTATATTGCTTGGGGCACGATGGGCATGACAGCCTCCGCCCCCCCCCCTGAAACGTAACACCCCTTCCCCCCCAGTGCGCTCCGGGCACTGCCGCCGTGCGCATCGGGCGCACACGGCGGGGGGAGGCGTTGCATTATGCCCCCCTCCTCCGGCCCCCTCCCCCTCCCCCTCCTCTGATGCCCACTATCGCCGAAAGTAAGGAACCGCGCTCCATTCTTCTGGGTCAGGGGTCGATCATCACATCGGCGTCACCCCAACTTACTTACACTATATGTGCGTCGCCCCCCAGTGGCGACGCGCGCACGGAGAAGTCGTATAATGTATGCGTACTGGCGGGCGCTTTCTGGCCACACCGCTCGGGAAACAATATACTACAAGATGGGTACAGTGCCGTGTTTTATACATGCTCCGCGTGCGGATCATGTATTAAACATGCAGGGCTTTCGTACTAAAAACAACGATGAGTTCATGCATACATTTATTCATAAGTTAGTCATGTATTAAACATCCCATATGTTTAAACATCGCATGTCTTCAAAACTGCCCTGTGTACTATATGTTCGGGTCGGGCGCGCGCCTCCAAGGAGGACATGTCGTATCAGTATGTCTCTGACAGGAGAGGAAAAAACACACAGACACTATTGATATTCGATTCCTCCGAAAATATAGGAAAATATGGAGAGTGGGGGGGGGAAGACAGAAACCCAGAAAAGATTGGAAACTGTGGGGAATGTTTCTATTTGTGTGCGTGTGTTTATTTGTGCGTCCTGGGGCCCCTTCACTCTGCGCGTCCCGTCACACAGCCGCCCCCGAGCGCGCGGCGTCCTCCTCCTCCTCCTCCTCCTCCTCCTCCTCCTCCTCCTCCTCCTCTCCTCCTCCTCCCTCCTCTCCCCTCCTCTTCCTCCTCCTTCCCTCCCTCCTCTCTCCTCCTCCTCTTCCTCCTTCCTCCTCATCCTCCTCTTCCTCCTCCTTCCTATCTCCTCCCTGCTCCTCCTCCTCCTCCTCCTCCTCCTCCTCCTCCTCCTGCCAGGGGGAGGCGTGCGCCCAGGAGGGCTGCATGTACGCCCACGGCCCGCACGAGCTGCGCCCGCCCGAGGCGGAGGGCCGCGGCGACGGCCCGCCGGAGCCCCCGCGGGAGTCGGGGGCAGCGCCAGTGGGGGGCCACACGCGAACCCACCCTCATACTCTTCCTCCCTTCCTCCTCCTCCTCCTCCTCCTCCTCCTCCTCCTCCTCCTCCTCCTCCTGCTCCTCCTCTTCCTCCTCCTCCTCCCCAAATTCGTCTCCTTGGGGCGCATCTTTTACCTCCGCCGCCTTCCGCCGCCCTTCCGCCGGCGGAGGCGGCCCTACCCCCCTCAGAACCGTTGGGGGGTAGGGGTAGGGTTCGCGTGTGGCCCCCTAGCCAGGGGAGGATAGTTCCCCAGACAGCTTGCTGAACGGGGTGCTGTTGTGGTAGAAACTAGCTCCGGCCGAGGGAAGGCGGAGCAGAGACATCCTCACACAAATTTTATGGTTTTGGCCGTTTCGCTTGAGACATCCTCACAACTCTCGTTTCTGAGTTGGCCGGGATTGGCCGTTTCGCCTGAGACCCCCACGATTTCTGAGGGGGAGGGCGGGGTTCACTTCGCTCGGGAGCTCCCGAACGGAGTGAACCCCTCCCTCCCCCTCAGGGATCGTGGGGGGTAGGGGTAGGGTTCGCGTGTGGCCCCCTAGCCAGGGGTTTTAAGTCGGGCCTGTCCCTCTACAGGGGGAAAAATTCAAAAACTAGTCAAAGAATAGCCTGGGGACGATTTGTGGAGCATGTTCTTTCCATTTTGGATGCATTTTCGGGGTATTTTTTAAATTTGTCGTCCAAAATCCCCCTGTAGGGTGACAGGCCCGACTTGAGGATAGTTAGGAGGGAGATCGTGGAGGCCTCGCGCGGCACGCCATTGCTGTGTCATCTGGGCCACGGGTCCGCTCCGTGAGATTTGGGTCGACGTTCTCGCGGCGGTGCTCTGGCGCACGCAAGTCCAACGTGCATCCGACGCGCATCCGACGCACATCCGACGCAGGTCCGACGTGAGCCGACGCAAATTCTGCGTAGATTGGGTTGGAGGTTTCCTCCTCGGAGATTTCCTCCGACGTACGCCGACGCACATTCGACGCAAAGTCCGCGCGAGGCCTCCAGGAGTTTCCTCCTAAGGATAGGCTCCGGGGGGAACGCTTCGAGGCTCGAGGTCCGAGGCTCTGGTATGTTTCGTCGGTCCTCGGCGGTGTTCCAGCCTCGGGTCATGCCGACCAGCGCCTGCGCCTTGCGGAGGGCACTCCCGAAGTGCCGGGGTCGTCCCGAACGGCCTCCGTGGAGCAGAGCTGTGATCTGCCGACCAGCCGAGAGACGCCTTCAGACGCCGGGCCTCCGGTCGTAGGAGCAGGAGAAGGAGGAGGAGGAGGAGGAGGCGGAGGAGGAGGAGGAGGAGGAGGGGCAAGAAGAAAGAACAGTGCGAACAGGCGCCGAACAGGACGGGAGGTGGGAGGGGAGTTGTGATCCGAGACTTGGCCCGAGAGCTTGGATGTGTCGTCGGCCCTCGGCGGTGTTCCAGGCTCGGGTCATGCCGAGCAGCGGCTGCGCCCCGCCGAGGGCGCTCCCGAGGTGCCGGGGTCGCCCCGGGCGGCCACACGAAAGTCGAGCCCCGTGGGCGGCCTTTCGCGCGTCGACCAGCATTGAAAACGTGCGTTTGATCTCTCGGGGGGGGGGGGGCTATCGACGACCCCCAATCGCCCACTCATCGCCGATATGGGGGTCCGACAGCACGCCCCTCCCAGGAACGTTCGGTTTCGCTCTTGGGCCTGTCGCCGATCTGTCGGCGATGTACAGTCGGGGTCCTGAGGAAGGAACCCTTTTCGTTGGGGGGGGGCTCGGTGTTCCTTAGTGGTTTTGCAGTTCGCCCTTGGTTTTGCTGAGGGCTTCGATAGGAAATCGAAGTTTGACTTGTGGGGAAAAGAGGCCTCGTTCCTTATTTAGGGTTCCTTAGGTCAGCGCCCCGACTGTATCGCCGATCCAGGTCGACGCGCTCCCCCCCGAACGTTGCTCCCTCAAGGAGCCACAGAAGCTCGAGCTGGCCGAGACGAAGAGCACGGGCAGCGGCAGCCTGAACGAGGACGACGAGGACCTCAGCCTCGCCGGCCCGCCTGGCGCCTTTCAGCGCCAGATGACGGAAGACCCGGTGGCGCTGTGCGTGTGCGTCATGCGCGTGAAGAACACATTCATGCGGGTGCGCTGCCGCGTGTGTCTCCGCCGCGCGTCGCCAGGGGCACTTCAGGTACTGCCAATAAGATATTGCATGTCGTCCAATCGAGGGCGAACCATAGTAACAAAGGCTCCTGATGTCACGCCCCATTTACCAGGACCCAGCAGCTATACCTGCAAGTGACAGCATAGATGCATGCCCAGTTGCGAGCTCCTTGCGTAGATCCCCAGTGCTGGTCACTATGCTCCGAGTCATCGAGCAAGACATGGTACAAGAGCCGAGCTGAGGGGTACAAGACTAGCCTGGCGAAGCACCTAACCATATGCAGTTGTGAGTATACCGTCGTTGTATGCACCGCATTCGGAGGAGCTCCCTATAGGGCCATGAAACATGTGAGGGGTGTGCCAACATGTGTCTGGTGAGCGCATGCGAAAGAAGCCACTGGGGCTGTCGGCGGAATTCCCGATGGGGCCACGGAACGCGTGAGAGGTGTACCGAAATAGGTGCGGTGAGCGCATGCGAAAACAGCAATTGGTGCCGTCGGTGGAGCTCGCTATGGTGCCGCGAAATGCGTGATGGGTGTGCCGAAATGGGTGCGGTGGGCGCATGCGAGCGCAGCCACTGGCGCCTTCGGTGGAGCTCCCTGCGGGGCCACGAAACGTGTGAGGGGTGTGCCAGAATTTTATGTGCGTGACGCATGCGGGCGGTGACACTGGGGCCTTCGGTGGAGCTCTGCAGGGGCCACGGAACGTGTGAGGGGCGTGCCGAACTTTGCGTGCGTGGCGAATGCGGGCGGTGACACTGGGGCCTTCTGTCGAGCTCCCTATGGAGCCACGAAACGTGTGAGGGGTGTGCCGGAGTGGGTGTGCGTGACGCATGTGGGCGGTAGCATTGGGGCCTTCCGTGGAGCTCCCTGTGGGGCCACGAAACGTGTGATGGGTGTGCCGGAATGGGTGTGCGTGACGTATGCGAGCGGTGGCACTGGGGCCTTCGGTGGAGCTCCCTGTGGGGCCACGAAACGTGTAAGGGGTGTGCCGAAATGTGTGTGCGTGACGCATGCGGGCGGTACAGGAATAGTGTTCTGGGAACACGAAGAACACGAAGTGTCCTACAGTTGGCTCCGGGCATTCAAAATGTCGCCTGGGAATGGTGTTCTGGGAACACGAAGAACACGAAGTGGCCTACAGTTGGCTCCGGGCATTCAAAATGTGGCCTGGGAATGGTGTTCTGGGAGCACGAAGAACACGAAGTGGCTTACAGTTGGCTCTGGGCATTCAAAATGTGACCTGGGAATGGCGTTCTGGGAACACGCGGAACACGAAGTGGCTTACAGTTGGCTCCGGGCATTCAAAATGTGGCCCAGGAATGGTGTTCTGGGAACACGAAGAACACGAAGTGGCTTACAGTTGGCTCCGGGCATTCAAAATGTGGCATGGGAATGATGTTCTGGGAACACGAAGTGGCTTACAGTTGGCTCCGGGCATTCAAAATGCAGCCTGGGCTTTGTGTTCTGGGAATGGATTTCTAAGGATTCCTCAGAATTCCTAAGGATTCCTAAGGATTCCTAAGGATTCCTTGGGGCTGTCCGGATTTGCCCCGATCCCGCCCAGACCCCCCTGGGGCGTCAAGATGCTTTCTTGCTTGACCTTCCAGGAGGGCTAAAAAATAACACCCGACTTAAAAACCTATCCCAAAGCTATTCTACGTCTTGGTTTTAGGCTGTTTCGCTCAGCTTTTTAGGTTTTTAGGTCTCCAGTGCTAAAAAATAGCTCTCTGGAAGGTCAGGGTTTTGAGACCACTAGAAACCTATCAGTCTTCGCTGTTAGGTAAAAAAAAGCACCAGGGAGTGGATGTCCGAGCGATGGCCAGGGTGGGGCGGGGCTCGGGCGAGGAGGCCTCCTTTCTCCTGAGGGTCCTGGAACGCTTCCGGAGGGTTCTGGAGCGCTGTGAAGAGGGCCGCGGCGCCCGACGCGATCTCCAGGGCCGCCGGATCTCAGAGGTTCTAGATTCAAGCAGTGGCGAAGCGTCCTGGCTCGCCTAGAGCCCCACCAAAAACAATGTCCTAAGGTCATTTTGTGGCTCCCACGAAGTGTTCCTAGAACATTTCTGGCCGGGACTGTCTTGGTTCAACACGTCGGGCTCATGTTCTAAGAACATTGTTTTTGTTCTTAGAACATTTCTGGGTTCTAAGAACATTTCGTGGTAGGACTAGAGGAATGCCGCGACGGTCGGTCCCTGCTCAAAGATATCCCCTCACCAGATCTGATCCTCGTCCTGGCTCCGTCTCAAACGTCGGGGGGGAAGACATCGATGAGGAAGCACAGGGACAGTGGCCAAGATGTCGCGGGAGCTTGTAGACGCCGATCTTGGTCATCGTGGATGCCGACCGCCGCCGGCCCGCGAGGATGATCCACACATCGACGCTGAGCAGGATGGGCGGTGACCAGGATCGGCGCTGATGTTCCGCGGTCCGTCTTGGTCATGGTCCTCGTGTTTGATCCCCTCTAGTCCATGGCGCACCTTGTCCTGTGCAAGATCTTCGGCACCGCCTGTTTTCTGAGCCCTCCGGCCGCCTGAGGCCCCGCCCGCCCGCGCCCCGTCTCCCCAATTAGGGCTACCCGCGTCCAGTTTAGCTCTTGACCGGAAGGGGCCCGCTCCCGACCCGCAGACCAAAAGTGTTTGATCCCCTCTCCAATCCACCTGGAAGGATCGAGGACGGCAGGCAGGCGGCCCGAGAAGGGGGGGCCCTGAGCGGTCCCCGAACTGCAACCGCGGTCCCCAAGAGAGGTGTACGGCGGGTGCACGCTTACCTTCGTCCCACGTCAGCCGCTCCACCGTGAACAGTCAGCGCTGAGTCGGGCAAGGTCCTCTACAGTTGTGGAAGTCGGTTAAGGGAGAGGAAGCATGCTGCCAACTAATTGCCAGATGTCTGACACATGTTTCAAACATGTTTTGAACATGTAGACGCATGGTTGAAACATGTTTAGAACATGTTTTACACGGTTTAAACACATGCCAAATCAATGATAGGGTTGTTAGAGTGTCCGTTGTCATGGCATCCACAACTCTACAGGAGGAATCTTCCAAAACAAATCCAAAAGTAGCCTGGGGGCAATTTTGTGCTAGTTTGATTATTTTTGAGTGTATTTTGAATTGTTCATGTTTCCTTCGAAATCCGCCTGTAGGAGGACATGCCCGACCTAAAGTTAGCGAACACTCGAAGTAGCGGGAGGCACGTAGGCTCCCCTAACGACCTCCCCGGAATTCGGGAGGAGTGCGGGGGTCGGGAACCTTGAGGCGGGGGTCAGCCAGAGCGCCCGATCTTGCAGGATCCTGCAGGGCCAGGTTCGCATGGACCCGGGCCTGGGTGCAGGATCCTGCAGGATCTTGCAGAATCCTCCGCGTTGACCCAGGCTTAGGTGCAGGTTCTTGCAGGATCTTGCAGCATTCTGCAAGGCCTGACTGAGCTGGGTCTGGATTGACCCGGGTCAGCAGATACTCGAGGTGTTGGAGAGGAGCGATTTGCAGATTCGGAGGCTCGCGAAGGTGCCAGTCACTGGCCACGGCCGGGGTAGGTGGAGGTCCAGGAGGAGGGTGAAACAGACGTAAGAGTGACCTTTCGCAGGAGTGAGCTTTGGTGCGGGCCCACTGGGGTCCCCCGATCGCCGAACGCGATGCGATCGTCGCGTCTTGCGCACCTGGGTTCGGTCCCCCCGCGACTGGGTTCGGTCCCCCCGCGACCCCCAGAAAGCCGCGCACCGAAGGTCACGCTTACCCAGGGTCACTCTTGCGTGTAGCCGAGGAGGTGGACGAGGGGAGGACGGGGACCACCGGAACCACCAGAAGGATCAAGGGCCAGTGGCGGCGCCGTTGCTACAGACAGACTGGACTGCCAGAAGCTACCAGCCCGACTGCCACAAGCACCGGCGCCTCTACGACGAAAACTGTGGGCCACTGGAACTGCCCGTCTGCAAGTCGCGCGCCAGCTGTTCTGCTTCATCCGGACCTCAGTCTAGGTGTCTAGGTCACGCGCGGGGGCGCGAAGAGAATCGCGCTTCGCGGGTCGTGGTTTGGGCCAGAGCAGTTACCGTTCTCCGAGGGGGCGGCGCGAGGGTGCGAAGGTAATCGCGGCCCGCGATGCGCGAAGGTAGGTGACCTAGTCAGTATGTCAGGGGCTTCGCTGCCTCGATACGCCCGTTTCGATACGCAACACGCACCGTGCTCAAAACTTCCTTGCCAATGCGATGCTGGTTGGTTAAACGTGTTGGCCCACGTTTTCGCGACCGTATCGCGTCAAACCTACGTGTTCAGTCTGCGTGCTGAGCTCCGTATCAATACGCTACGTGTTGCGCGTTGCGTGTCGGGGCAGCGAAGATCCTGGCTACCCGCGGCGCTTTGGGAGGCTTGGGCCGCCTGCGACCCTCTGGCCGCTCCGCTCCCCCCCCCCGCCCGAATCCAGAGGAGGGGGGCAGAGGGACCGGCAGACCCTCCCCGAATGTGGGGACACGGGGCTCTTGAACAGGATCCGAGAGACCTTATGCCGCCGCCGCGCCGCCCAGGAGGGCTGGTGGTGTGCACGCGCGCATGCACCACGGTGTAACCGTGCTCCCCGGCCCACGTGTCAGCCGCAAAAGTCACGGGTGCAGCCTGGCCCCTGCGAGGAGCCAGGGCCCTCTCCGGGGTGGTCTTGCAGGCGGTACTTTCTGCGGCAGGCGCGGTGGCGGATCACTATCGACGAGAATGAGTGCTTGAGCAAGGTTTCGGGGATGGGAAGATGCAATGCTGACGCCATACCTGGCCCGGTGCGTCCCGGGCACGGGACTGGCACGCGGACGCTGCTGGCCTCGCCCGGAGCGTCCGCGCGCCGGCCCCAAGCCCGTCGTGTGCACGCTGGGCCGGCGCCGGTGCCCCCCCGCGCAGCCCGCGGCTCCTCCAGGACGACCTCGCGGGCAAGCCGTGGGGCAAGCTGTTCCGCTCGAAGTCCTGGCCGCCACTGCTTAGCATGCAGGAGACCAGGCTTCAGAGCTCCATCTCTTCCTCAGCCTGCCCCTCCTCCTCCTCCTCCTCCTCCTCCTCCTCCTCCTCGGAGCTCCATTTCTTCCTCAGCCTCCCCCTCCCCGCCTCATCCCCCCCGCTGCCCCGCCCCAGAAGGCTCCAGCAAGCCCACGGAGGCTCCCGGTTGCCCCAGGAGGAGGCAGGAGACCCAGGGAGGAGGCATGGGCAGGAGGAGGAGGAGGCCGGGCTCCAGGAGCCCTCGGAGGCTCCAGGAGGAGGAGTATGCCTCAGGAGGAAGAGTAGGCAGGAGGAGGCCAGCTGAAGAGGCAGGACGAGGATGAGAATGAGGAGGAGGAGGAGGAGGAGGAGGAATATGGGGAGGAAAATGAAGAGGAGGAGGAGGAGGAGGAGGAGGAGGAGGAAGAGGAAGAGCAAGAGGAAGAGGGAGGAAGAGGAAAGAGGGAGAGAAGGAGGAGGAGAAGGAGTAGGAGGAGGAGGATGAGAGGAGGGGATTAGGCAGGATGTTGTGGAGGGGAGGCAGGAGGAGGAGGAAGCAGGAGCAGGTGATAAGCATGAGGATGAAGAGGAATAGCCAGGACGATAAGAGGAGGAGGAGGAGGAGGAGGAGGAGAGGAAGGAGGAGGCAGGAGGAAGAGGAGGAGGGGGAGGCAGGACGAGGAGGAGGAGGAGATTAATTAGCAGCATAAGGAAAAATACCCCAGGAGGCTCCAGATGGCTTTTTGGGCGCCCCGGGAAGCTCCGGGAGACCCCAGGAGGCCCCAGGAGGAGGCAGGAGGCCCAAGGAGGAGGAAGAGGAGGCTGGAGGAAGAGGAAGAGGAGGAGGAGGAGGAGGAGGAGGAGGAGGAGGAGGAGGAGGGGAGGAAGGGAGGAGGAGGAGAGGACAGGCGACGAGGAGGAGAGAGAGAGAGAGAGAGAGAGAGAGAGAGAGAGAAAGAGAGAAAGAGAGAGATAGAGAGAGATAATGAGGAGGTGGAGAAGGAGGAGGCAGGAGTAGGGAGGACGAGGACGAGGAGAAGGAGGAGAAGGAGGAGGAGGAGGAGGAAGCAGGAAGAGGCGGACGCAGGAGGAGGAGGAGGCAAGAGGAGAAGGAGGATGAAAGAGGAGAAGGAGGAGGGGGCAAGAGGATATCATCAGGCGAGCTAAACCGATTCCCGTGCGGGGTCTTTCCGCCGGAGTAATTCGAATAACGTGAACCTCCAAAGGCCTAGACCCCTTCTAGGGATCGGTTCATCATCCCAGGGGCTGTTGTTTGACGGCCCCGAGGGCAGCTCAGGGCACGGGGCCGAAACCGTTTGAAACATTGCCTTTTGTCATTTCACGCGACGCGAGGGGCGTCTGAGGGGGAGGAGGAGAGGGATGAGGA
>CAUYUJ010011016.1:0-25196 GCA_963575745.1 Prorocentrum cordatum | reverse complement strand
CCTGTCACACGCATGCTTGCATGTTAACACCCCCCTCGGACGCTAGTCCGCATTGGCTGACGGGGAGGTGCTTGTAAACACAAAAACAGGTTAAATCAAGCGACAGGCTGCGTGAGTATCGTCACACTGCCGAGTTCGAAATATCTCATAACCACGTTCACGAGCACCACGTCTCTCAGACATGTAACGCGAGCTCAAGTAAACATTCAATCAGTTACGAGTTTTAAAGTAGCATCTAAAGTTCACACGGCAGGCTAGCATTTACATGGTTATGATTGCTTTCGCTTTTTATGCGCCAATACCTGCGGAAAATATAAAAGATGCACATGTAAATAGATTCAGCTCAATAGTCTACTGCAACGCTATTGTTAAGCCTGGTTGAGAGGGGAGATGAGGGCGAGCGTAAAAGAAAGACATGCCGGTCACCTGCTACCGTTTACGACCGGCGCGGGCGCCTCACTGACGGAGCACGCGCGCCCCTGGACTGCGGTAAACCACGGTGCCCCACGCTGGCCGCCGTATAGGACGACACCCTGTTAAGGGCCTGCGTCGGGCTGTAATAGTCGGTGTCCAGGTACGCGTTAATGCGCTCCTCGTCGTCCAACCAGCACCCCTCGTCAAAGCTCTAGGTGGACCCGTCAACAATATTGTGGTAAGTACCAATGGCCCTCCAGTAACTGGCGTGGGGAGCCTTCAGCAGAGGTTTACCACCTGGATTGTTGCGGAGGTGCTCCTCGACCGCAACTCCGGTAAACGGGTTCACAGTCCAGTAAGGGTCGGTAAGCCAGTTGGCAAAGTCGTCACACGGCAACCACCCAAACCAACAGAGCTTCTCGCGATGGTCAATTTTACGCTCGGTAATGTGATCCGCAGGCCAGTTGTCACGGTAGAGCGCCCTCATGGACCCCTGGTCGTTAAGAGCGACCTCCAGGATGGCCTGGTGCCAGTAAACCGGGGGCTTGTTGATGCTGCCTTTTAACTCCTCGGCGCTCCTGACCTCCAGATCCTCGATGAAGTAGTTGCGGTAATATACTTGGAGGCCATTCATATAACGACAATAGAGCTTAGCGAGGTCGTGCGTCGCAAACCTGATCACGGTAACCCCAGTTGAGATGTAGCCGTGCGGTCCGAAGGTGTCTTCCACCAGGTGCTTAACGGAGACCACGGTGGGGTTGCCGTGGGGCAGCATCCCGGCCCACGTTAGCAGAAGGCCGTTAAGCTGTTTCTCGTTCATTTCTGGCGCCTTGTTGACGTAGACTTGCGTGTCTGGGCAGCTGTGAACGTCGAACCACATTGGGTGGAGATCGTTGACGTGAATCGGCGGCACGTACTCGTCGTCGAACAGGGATTGTACATGCCCGACCGCGTCAACCCACTCGTCGTGCTTTTCCAGCTCCTTCTCCGTCAACTGAGACCTCCAGCTGCTTGGGCCCTTTAACACGGAGTAACCAAGGAAGCCGTAGGCGTGCTGCCCGTAAATGTCGACGAACACCTCATCGTAGTCGTTGAGTTCCCGCCCCGCGTTGCCCGGAATAGATCGACCACCTGGAGTCGTTAACCCCTCTTTTGCCACATGTCCGACGAAGTTGCCTTCGAACCTGCGCCAGTTGTCGCGCGTCTTCATCGTTAATGCGACTATCTCCCTGGGGTCGGGCTCCACCTTGTAGTTGACGTCGTGGTCCTCGCTCTTGTCGTTCACCATAGGCATGCGGCTGTTGACATGATACAGTGGCCGGTACATGCCCCTGGCGACGTTCCGCGAGTATGCCGCAAGCTGCTCGTCCGTACGGTTAACAGCTTGAGGCTGCGGTGGAGGAACATACTGGGTCGATAACTTCTTGGGCACCGGAGGCGGGGGATTCATGCCGCTAACACTGCTTGATGCACCTGACTCTCCAAGGCCTGGAGGAGGCGGCTTGGGCGCCCTCGCTTTAACCACCGGGGCAGGGCCCTTTGCTGCTTCGTCACGTTGACTGCCCTGTGCACGATCTTCATCCATCTTCATTCCCAGCTGCAGTAACTCTTCCAATTCCCGCTTGCGCTCATGCATGGCCTTGGGCGCCTTCTTGTAAACAGGTTGAGGCGACGTTGACTGTGGGATCTTTTTCGGCGACACGGATCGACCGAACCCTCCGGTCTTGGGCGTGGTGCCGGTAAAGCCCTGAGCCGGGGGTGCGCCCGATGCTGCGGCAGCTCGGGCTAGAGGCTGGCTGGCCCCGGCCGTCGCGTTGACTGCAGTAGGAGGTGCCTTGGCGGCCTTTGCTGTTGGGGGCTGCTCGGGTAACGGCGGAGGAACCTGCGGGATGTTGGTAACCGGGGAGTTGATCGGGTCATGCAAGAACCTCTGTAATCCTTCCAGCCTCTCCGTTACTGCCACCAACAGGCGTAGCGCCGCATCACGTTTACCCTCGAAGTCCTGCAGGGGCGTGATGTTGTCGGTAAGGCGCTTGGCGGTGTTCAGGAGGTAACCAATGTTGTCGTTGATGCGCCTATACTTGGTTGCATTCTCCTCCGTGTTAACCCCCGAGTCGCGGTTCTGAATGTTCAGGTCCGTAATCGTCGCCATCAGGTCGTTAATCTCCTTCTGCGCCCTTTGGAGATTCTCGTTGACGTCGTCACTGTCCTGGACCAACGCATCGTTCTGGCGCGTCAACTCCTCGATCCTCGCCGCCATGTCATCCGCGGCCCTTTGCACCTCGTCAACGTGTTTGTCGTAGGCACCGTGGAAGTTAATCGCCATGTTAGTGAGGGTGACGGTAAACGCGTGGGCAACGTGCACCATGTCGTCAACACGGCGGTTGAGGTTCTCACGCGTAACCGGTCCATCCCCAGCTGGGCTCTGGTCGACCATGGAGCCGTTGATGGTGAGGTTGACCTGGGGAGCCGCCATGCTCTCGTTCACGCTCAAGAGTGAGAGGTGATGGGTGGAGAAGGCCTTTAATAGCTGCAGCTTGCTTGACAGAAATGAGCTGCGGACATCAACATTCGATACGTCAACATTCAGTAGCTGGTGCAAGCTCACGCCTGCCTGTTAGTGCACATTGATTCGTGTTTCGTAGATGTGTGCTCATGCTTTCACGACTGACATACTTGGTCAACGCATCTGCTGCATTCTCGTGCGTCCCGACTTTCACAATACGAATCACTCCCTCCTTAACTTTCTGCTGTAACCACAACTGACACACCTCGATATGTCTTACCTTCCCCAATCCTCGTCTGCTTGCGATGGCAATCGCAGCTGTGGCGTCACTCTTCACTGTGATCTCAACTTCCAAGTTAAAGTCTCTCAACACTGCCTGGAGTCCTAAACCCACTGATCCTCCTTTCACCAGTCCGCAATACTCTGCTTCACCTGACGATAACGCAATTACACTCTGAGTCGTGCTCCAGGACTTTATGAGATGTTTGCCCCACATCACTACTCCCCCACTCGTAGACTTCCTCGTTCGCTTACATCCTGCGTAATCTGTGTCAGTCCAAATGGTTAACTCTTGGGGCTGCTCCTGATATTGATACACATAGCCGCTTCTGCTGTGGTACTTCAAATACTTTCCTAACTTGACTAAACCTTTCCAAAAGCTCATCGTGGGCTTTGACATGGTCCTAGCGAGTTCCTTTACCGAGTACTGTATATCCGACCTGTCCTGGGCTAAGTAATTTGCTCTGGCCGTCAACGCTTGGTATCTTTTAGTCATGTTGGGCGAAAGTTCTTCCTCATCTCCCTCTTCAACTGGAATTCGCTCACCTGGCACTTCAGTCCTCACCTTTACTCCTTCTAAAAAAGCAGAAATGAAACTAAAACAAAATAATTAAAAAAAAAAAACAATAAAAGTAAAAATCTAGAGAAATACAAGAAATTTACTAATAGAATTTAAACAAAATAAAGAAACAATAATCTGTCAAATAAGAAAATACGAAAAAAGACTAAAAAAATAACATAGACAAGCAGCAAACCATATCAAAACTCCGCACCCCGCAACACCCCTCCCACCCCCCCCCCGCTTCCACCCACCCCCCCCCCCCCCCAAACCAGCAACCCCCCCCCCCCCCACCAACCCCCTCAATAGCACCAGCACTATCCCAAAAACTCTGCATGCCTTTGATCTGCCTCATACCTCAATCCTTCCTGTGTCCATTCCACAATCCTGTTAAGAATTCTGATCGCTTTCATGTCCTCCTTCCCTGTCCAAGTCGTCCTCTCACTTTCACTTCAAACTCCTCCTTAATTTTATTTTCAAACCAGTCGAGATCATGATCACCTCCTAACAGCGTGAAATCATCTCCATGAACTGTTAACCATAACGCTCGACTCTCATGCTTGAACACACATGGTGATGCAATTCCACTCTTGAACCCAGCTTCGTTGGCAAAATCCATGTAACAGTCCCCCCAGTTACTCGCAGCGTCTCTGGTTCCGTACATTGATTTTAACAGCTTTCCGCACATACCTGGTTCATAGTCTTCATCTGGTAACCTGATAAATATGTCTTTCTTTGCTGGAGCATAAAAGTAAGCTCGATTGATGTCAATGAATGCTAGCTTTAATCCTTTCTCACGCTCACCGCTCGTGAATCCAACTCCCTCGGTAACTGCCATTGAGAAAAGCAGTTGTTGTGCTTCCAGTGGAGGTGTAGCTGCGAATATGTTCTTTTCTTTGGAGTTGTATTTAACTTGCTGGGCTACCAGCCTTGACCTGTGGTCTGGGCTTAACTCATCTCCTTTGTTGATGTCTATCCATCTGGTTCCGATGGGCGCCTTCCCCGTAACTTGCCAGCATACTTCCTCTTTCACTTTCTCGTAAACTTTGTGATTTCTGAATTGCTCCATTTCTTCTTGACGTGCTTTCACAGTCAATTTAGGATCGAGCTCGTTTCCTGTAACATCATCCCAAGCTTGAATAATTTCTTCGTTTTCTTTGTGGACAACATTGATTGTGTTCATCGGGAGAGGGTTAACTGTTCCAGTTCTTTCGCACGCCTCACACATACTAGGCGTCTTGAGCCATCCCTCATGCTCACATACACAGCATTTCCACTTGTGTGGAGCAACTTCGCCGACAGCTTCATACGTAAAGGTGGTGGAGGTGTTAACCGGCCCCTTCTTAAACATCCTCCTTCTTTCCCTGTGATCTCATTCACGGGCCTGTCCTCGATAATTTTCCCGGTGTCTATGTTGGCGGTAATTCTCCTAATGCATGAACTCCATTGTGGTCCACTCGGTCCCGGCAACATTAATCTTCGTGTTCCATAGTCTTTCCTCGTCCACGTTAACTGGTGCTTGTGCTCCCTACCTTCGTTCTCATGTTCACACGCCCAGTTAATCTCGCCAATCTGCGCCTCACTTTGTTCTTCTTCTTCGACTTCCATGTTCGCTACTTCCTCTTCTTTAAATGTACCCCCTTGACGGCCGTCGATCTTCATTTGTTCTATATGTCCTTTCAGTATCGCTCGACGCAGTTTATCTGGGTAGACCTCTGATCGGTGCGTTCTACTACCACCAGTTAACTCTATGTGTCGATGTTGCCCTTTACATTTTCAACTTAACTCATGTCCGATGGCTGAACTGTTCGTCATGAACTTGGTAGGTTTCTTAATGAACATCTCTTCGCCTTTGACCACCTGCTTTAAGTCGTAACAGCACAAATCCCCATCGTATACTTTGACGTCCTTGTTTCTGAGCAGCCGCTGCACCGTTGAAGTGCCCCAGCTGGTTGCTCCTGCAGGGTGTTCAAACAGAAAGTATAACCCATTTCGCCGTTGAATTTCGCATAGCTCCATTGCGAACGTCAAATGTTTGATCCCGTAATCTAACATCTGTTTCACGCGATCGGCACCCCATCTTTTAAAGTTAAACGATTGAAGTCTGCTGAAGGCTGCGCACATAGGGCTCACCACCAGTAGTAGAGCCGCTTTGGATTTGACAATCTTTTTTGCTTTCACACGCATGGCTGGCACATTAAAATCCCATGGGTTACCATGTTGGTCTCGTGTCGTTAAATCCATTGCTAATCCTGGTATCAATCCCATTTTTTCTGCCATTCCAGTAACTCTTACCGGCGAATACGCCTCTGTCACGTGCGCCTGAGTCTCGTGTTGGCATGCTCCATGGAGCCTGGTGGCTCTCCTTACCTCGTTTAATTGGCGCACGATGTTTAGTTCGCCACTTGTCAACCATTCAACCAGTTCAGAGTCAAATCCCATCATGTTGAGTCCCAACTTGAAGTCGTTTACTTCTGACATTTCTTCATCTTGTTCCATGTCAAGTTGCCGATGCTGAGTCGCCTGTTGATCTTCTTCGTCATGATCGTCCTCTGCTTTTCGTTTAACGGGTTCACGCGGGGGATCTTTCATTTCTTCATCTTCTACTTCAAACTCGGTCCATCCGGTCCAATAACCATTAAAGGGGTTTCCCATAGCCCATGTCTGATCGTCTCCATCTTTACCATACCAAGCATCTTCGTGCTCATGTATCTTGCCGCCGTCAATCATGATCGCGTGGGTATATCTTTTAGGCTTAAGTTTGTCCCAGTCCACTGGACACCCACCATTGGTGGGGAAGGCTAACTCTTTCCTCGGCCGTCGGTGCTGACATATAACTTTGTTCCCCTTTATTACCCACTCGTCCTTAGGTTCCTCAACTTTGGCGCTCTGCGGAGGTGGCACGTTGATCCTCAGTTTCTTCGCTTGACTTTCTGATTCTTGTTCACGATTTTCTGGTGCACGGCTTTTGCTCTCAAGCCTTAACTGGGCAGACGCTAGTCTTGCTTGGATGTTCGGGCTCTCTTGTTTCTTTAACCATTCAATGACTCGAGCCCTGCAATCGGCGTTGTGCGGCTTGTGCTCTTTGTCTCCTCTCACGAGGCATTTGCATCCGTAACACCCTGGCGTCGGTCCCATTTTCAAGTATTCATGTTTTTTAACTGCAATTCCTCTGGCAATGAGTGGCTTCGTCTCAGGCGCAGTTAACTCTTGCTCTGGTAGATCCATGGGTACCATGATCCTAGACTGTAATTCCATTCCCGCTGTGCTTGGGTCAGGCTGCCAAGGTAATCCCTTCATTTCGGTAATCTCGGCAATATTCCATCTTTCAGCGTCACTTCCCTTTCTTTTAAACTCGTGCGCCTTGATTGCGCCATGAGGCGTCCCAATGATCAGCTCCTGACTCTTCTCGTTTATGCCCAGGAACACTCCACTTTCCCATCTCATTTCAAGCTTCTCGCGACCCTTGTGCGCGGGTGTCTTTAAATACATGACACATTCACTGGACTCTGGTATTTGCTTGTTAAATTTTCGTCCCCTGCACCTCTCATGAGCTGTCTTCCCATCCGTGTCTATCGTGAACTTGTTAATCAAAGAGGACGCATAGCTTACCAGCCAAGGTAGTATCTGATGACTTTCTCCAAACTCAGTTTTATAATTGGCGTCCAGGGCGCTCTTTAACGTTCTGACCTGGCCCTGCACTGTTCTAACGGCTCTCTCAATTTCGCCGTTGGCCTTTGAATCTCCCACTGGGCTGACTTCAACTCCCATGTCAAGATCACACGAAGCTTTAATCCTATTGGCCAATGCTGTGATAGCTGCTTCCCCATCACTTTTGAGTATTACCCTCTTGTATCCGGTAAAACTGATCATGTCACATCCTACTTTTACCGAGTACGAGTCCACTCCCTTTTTCATTAACACTCTGCTCCAAGTCAATTTGGTCTCTCTGCAATGCATGACCAAAATTGGGTTGCCATTGCTGCTGCTTTCCCCTTCATCTTTTCTTCCTTTAAGCCACATGTAGTCCATCGAAATTACCGGCACGTTCCCGTTCCCCTCTCTTTTGCGTCTACGGTGGTTGCGTCTGCGAGCTTTTCCTCTGACACAGTGGGGGCACCAGCTTCGGTAAGGTAAATGCGTCGTGTTATGCGCTTCAACTTCCTCTTTCGAGGGCCTCATATCACAGTAAATCTTCTTTGGTAACTCTGCCTCATCACTCACAAATACATCTTCCACATCACTTAACTCACTATCGTTGCCCCCACTTTCACTCCCTTCGTCTCCTTCGGCATTAAAGACGTTTAAGTTTTCGCTTGGTCTTACGGGTGACGGGGGGCTTAGTAGAATAGATCCGCCTCCAGGGTTCCCGGCCGCGGAAAACCCTCAGTCATGTTCACTTCACTCCTAGTATTGACGGCTTCCGCTGGTCCCTTCGGCACTGTGATGTTGAACTGGAATGTGCCATTCTTTTCATGGATGGCTGTTAACTTGCCAGTCGCTTTGTTCATGATGTGGCTCAGGGACTTCCCGTTAGGATCCTTGTCGAACACTACTCTGTTTCCAGCGTTTACCATCTCTCTTACCGACCCTAGAACTTTGTTGACCTCTGCCACCTGAATTGGCATGCTGACTGCGTTCCCATGCTCATTTTTACCTGTGATCACGCGTTGACCATAATTCTTTATCGTGGTTCCATTTGCTGCACTGTAGTGTCTTCCCTGCTTTGACGCGTCCGCATGCTTAATGGGGAAATGAGTGCCAACCTTGGGGGGCCCCACTGTGTTGTAGGCGCCGGAGTCCACGGTGACCACGATCGTCTCATGTGTTGCACTTGGTGGCGGTACTGCGTTAATCTCCGGATCACCTCCACGCATCTCGATTAGTCCAATTTCCTTGCACTTCGCCAGCCAACTTTTTTCCTGCCTCACGCTTTTATTTATTCTTTGATCCCACTGACTAGTATGGTGACGATCTCCGTCGTACTGGTGTTCCTGATAGATCCTTCTCATGTTTACCGCGTTGTCACGCGCCATCTTCTTTCTGGCGTGATAGGGCAGGTCCCATTTCTCGTTAACCTCCTCGATCGCAGTCTGGTGTAGCGACACGTTCATTGCTTCCTTCATCTCGACGCTGAGAACGTGCTGTGGTTGACCGAACGAGGTGGTTTGTTCAGTTTCGGTGTTTACTACAGGCTTTTCTTGCTCAACTTCGTTGGAGGTCTTCTTGGAGCCCGGGCAGTTAATGGCAATATGCCCTTTTCCGCCGCACTTGTAACATTCACGCTCACTGTGCGGGGTAACTTTCCCTTGGCTTCCGTAGCTTCCTCCCCATGAGCCACTTCCTTTACCTCCTTGTTTGCCTCCGATCTTACCTTTCACATAGGATCCGTAAGTGGCTCGGTAACCTTTGCCTTTTCCGCCTTTGCCACCTTTACCTCCTTTGGTGAACTGCTTGGGCCTCGTGCAGTTCCGGGCTAAATGGCCCATGCCTCCACAATTGTAACACCTGGGGCCCATTCCTTTGCCCTTACCTTTGTTTACGGCGTCAATTCCTTCATATTCTCCCCCGTCACTTTCATTGGCCCAGGACCCGTGATTCCACGATCCATCCTCTGACCACCAGTTTCCATCTTCGTCAACCCATCCTGTTTGGTCCCAAACGTTTTCGGACCCTTGACTCATCTCGTTGATATTTCCAATGTCCATTGCATCCTTATTCTTTGTATCTGGGTCAAGTTTCTTTTTACGCGCCCAGTCTTCACACTTTGAGTGCACTTTCTGAAATGAATCAATGTTAAGCGCGTCAGGCGTTCGCCAACATGCCTGCTGCCATTCGTCAAACCAGTCATTCGCGTGTACCATTATGGCCCTGAGTGTCAGGGTCCGCATGCGGTTCCACCTCCATTTCGGCGCACCCCTCACACGTTTCGTGGCCCCATAGGGAGCTCCACCGAAGGCCCAAATGTCAGGGTCCGCATGCGGTTCCACCTCCATTTCGGCGCACCCCTCACACGTTTCGTGGCCCCATAGGGAGCTCCACCGAAGGCCCAAGTGTCAGGGTCCGCATGCGGTTCCACCTCCATTTCGGCGCACCCCTCACACGTTTCGTGGCCCCATAGGGAGCTCCACCGAAGGCCCAAGTGTCAGGGTCCGCATGCGGTTCCACCTCCATTTCGGCGCACCCCTCACACGTTTCGTGGCCCCATAGGGAGCTCCGCCTAAGGCCTAAGTGCAGGGTCCGCATGCAGTTCCACTTCCATTTCGGCGCACCCCTCACACGTTTCGTGGCGTCATAGGGAGCCCCGCCTAAGGCCCCATGGCAACGGTCGGCACGGTCCGCCTGCAGTTCCACCTCCATTTCGGCACACCCCTCACACGTTTCGTGGCCCCATAGAGAGCTCCGCCTAAGGCCCAAGTGGCAGGGTCCGCATGCAGTTCCACCTCCATTTCGGCGCACCCCTCACACGTTTCGCGGCCCCATAGGGAGCTCCACCGAGGGCGCCAATGGCAGGGTCCGCATGCAGTTCCACCTCCATTTCGGCGCACCCCTCACACGTTTCGCGGCCCCACAGGGTGCTCCACCGAAGGCCCCAGTGGCAGGGTCCGCATGCAGTTCCACCTCCATTTGGCGCACCTCTCACACGCTTCGTGGCCCCATCGGGTGTTCCACCAACGACGATACTTACAACGGCGGCATTCGGAATTGCGTATGGTTGGGCCCTTCGCCAGGATAATTACACGCAAGGTTCAGGGGAAACGGGTCTTTGAATTGATTCCTTCAAAATGCGGTTCTTGCTGAAACGCTGGCCTCATTTTCGGGCTACCGCTCGTTCCGAACCGTGCTCCCGCTGCAACGCTGGCCTCATTTCCGCGCTTCCACTCGTTCTGAATCGTGCTCCCGCTGCAGCGTTGGCGTCATTCTTTCCAGCGCCATGCAACGGCATGGACCTAGGACCTTCCAAATCACCCCCCCCCCCAGTCTATAAAAATACCCCCCTCGAACAAAAACATCGGCAATGATTCCACATTCGGTGCCGATTCGTTGTTTTTTTCGGTCGCAGACGCCCCGCCCTCTTTGGGGCGTCGCCACGCCATGCTATGTCAGGCTACGCGTCCTCCGAATCGTGCGCCCGCTGCAGCGCTGGCCTCGTTGCCGCGCTTCCGCTCGTTCCGAATCGTGCTCCCACTGCAACGTTGGCGTCATTACTTCCAGCGCCATGCCACGGCATGGTTCTCGGTATTTCCAAATAGGCCCAAACATCAAGAAAATGTTCCCCCGAAACAACCATCGGAAGTGATTACACATTCGGTGTCGATTCGTTGATTTGTTGGGCCGCAGAAGCCCCCCCCTTTTGGGGCGTCGCCACGCCATGCTATGTCAGCCTACGCGTTGATTTTCAACACAATGCTATGCCATGTAATGCTATGCCCTGCTACGACATCCGACCGTGCGAATGGAGAGGATATCTACGCCGTGGTAAGGGATGGGAGGGAGGCGTAGGACGTCAGACGATGCGACGCGAGCGCACCTAGCTTGCCACTTCCCCCTCCCCCTCCTCCTCCTCCTCCTCCTCCTCCTTCTCCTCCTCCTTCTCCTCCTCCACTCCCCCAGGTGCCTCCACCTTCTGCACGCCGAACACGTTGGACGAGGCCAACGCGGCGAACTTGCCCCGCCGGTAGGGCCCCATGATGCGGAGGTTCTCCTGCCCGCCCGCTTCTGTGGCAACTCTTATGCTGCTCCCATCGCACTTCAGGACCGCATCCCGAAAATAATTCCGAGCACCCAGAAGAGTATCGAAACAGTGTCGAGCGAGTGTCGCCTCCCAGGGCCAGGCACGCAAACCCCCCCAAATATTCGGTACTTTATTGGTGCTCGAAATTCTTTTTGGTGATCAAAACAATTATCCCAGTGCGACCCTACCTAGGAGTTGGAACCCCTAGGAAAGCAGCATTAGTAGTAACAGTAACGCTAAGCTAAAGCTAAGCTTTAGCTAAGCTGAAGCTAAGCTAAAGCTAAGCTAAAGCTAAGCTAAAGCTAAGCCACAGCTAAGCTAATGCTAAGCTAAAGCTAAGCTAAAGCTGAGCTAAAGCTGAGCTAAAGCTGAGCTAAAGCTAAGCTACAGCTAAGCTACAGCTAAGCTAAAGCTAAGCTAAAGCTAAGCTAAAGCTAAGCTAAAGCTAAGCTACAGCTAAGCTACAGCTAAGCTAAAGCTAAGCTAAATCTAAGCTAAAGCTAAGCTAAACGCTAAGCGAACAACTAAGCGAAACGCTAAGCTAAAGCTAAGCTACAGCTAAGCTAAAGCTAAGCTAAAGCTAAAACTAAAGCTAAAGCTCCCAGGGGACTGGGGGGAACCGCTCCCAGGGGACTGGGGGAACCGCCAGGGGCGTGTTCCACTGCCCGGCCCCTTTAAGCTAAGAGAGTAAGAACCCTTCTAGGCAGAGCCTAGGTAGGGAAAAAATAGGTTGGAACATCATACGGTAGGCTTGTGCGGCGTTGACGCGCGCAACGGTGTTTTACACCGCGTCGATCGTTCAACCTTGAACCGATCGCGGCCCCGATCTTTCAAGCTTGAATTCCGTCGGGTCCCGTGGCGTCACCGAGTCCCTCAGTGCTTCCGCGTCGCAGAATTCAGCCTTGAACGACTTCGCCGGCGTCGCCGGCGCGCCAACGCCGCACGAAACTACCGTAAGGCAACTCGTTGTTTTGACCTCCAGGATCGGGGATCTTCTGACCCCGGTCAATCCAGACCCGGGTCAGCAGGAAACAAAAAAACTGCAATGCAGGAAAAAAACTGCAACGCAGGTCTTCGCAAACCCGGGTGAGCCAATATGCGCGGCCGCCTCGCGTCCACGAGCGGCTTGCTAACCCGGGTCAGCCAGAGGGGGTCTTCGCCGGATCCTGCAGGATCCGGCGCTCTGGCTAACCCCCGTCTGCATTGACCCCCGTCTCTTAGGCCCCGAAAGGGCAGCGATAGGGGTGGACCGGCATAGCGGGGGCATAGCGGGGTGGAGCGGAATCGGCGATCCATGGGCGATTGTCGGGGATGGACAGAACCCCCTTTAGTAAAACGTGGTTTGACCCCGGTCTCGAGGCTCCCGGCAGGAGAACTCCCGACAGCGCACCACCGCCGGCCCCGGGCAAGCCCATCCTGGGCCTCCCGGGCCGGTGAACAGCTCCTCCTGGCCTGGGCCCGCCTGTCCAAAGCCCAGGATGGACCTCTGGCCGGGGCCGGTGGAGGAGGAGCGAGGAGGAGCGAGGAGGAGGAGGAGGAGGAGAAGGAGGAGGAGGAGGAGGGGAGGAGGAGGGAGGAGGAGGAGAGGAGGAGGAGGAGGAGTAGGAGGAGGAGAGGAAGGAGGAGGGTAGGAGGAGGAGGAGGAGCGAGGAGGGAGGAGGAGGAGGAGAGGAGGAGAGGAGGGAGGAGGAGGAGGAGGTGGAGGAGGAGCGATGAGGAGGAGGAGGAGGAGGAGGAGGAGGAGGAGGAGGAGGAGGAGGAGGAGGATGAGGAGGAGGAGGAAGAGGAGGAGGAGGAGGAGGAGGAGGACGGAGGAGGAGGGAGGAGGATTGAAGGGCAACGATGGGGGGGCGGGGGACGCAACGACCTGCAATCGGCGATACCTCGCCGATGGATCGGCGACAGGCTCCCGATAGCAAATCCGCACCTTCCTGGGCAGGTCGGGACTATCGGGCCCCTATCGGCGATCATTGGGCGATTTGTGATCGATGCGTCCCCCCCTCTGCCTATCCCACCTTTTCGTTGCCCCTGATGGTGGTGGTGTACCGTCTCTCCGAAACTCGACAGGACCCACCAGTGAGTGCAGCCAGCTGGCCGTGCGGGGCCTGCCAGCCTGCTCCGCAGCAACGTGCCACAGGCCTACGTCAAAGACAAGCCCGAGGCTCGAGACACTGCACCGAATGTGACCCACCCACCTATGTGGTGGCACACCCACGGTCATGACTAGAGGAGCAACAAAAATGCACAAACGTAAACTTTCGACGGTCCGCGCGGATTTCTTGGATCTGCGCTGGACCCTCCTCCCTGGCGCGCTGGCTGCGGCAGGCTCGTGTCGTGCCGGCTGCGGCATCGGCCTCTGCCACCGCAGGGATCGTGAATCGGCGGCGAACCCAGGGGCCCACAGATGCGGCGCTCCCCAAAAAGTTGGAGCGTGCGGAAAGGCGGTAGCCATGGACCCTTTTCCTTGAACCATACATCGAAAGTTTCGAATGTAAGCTCTGACGTCGTGGAACCGTGCAGTCCTCCTCGAGGCTGCTGTGCATGCTAACAGGCTCGTAAATCAGTCAGCTCGATACACAATAACTCCGCTGAGCCTCCTCAAGCTCGCGTCCTGTCGCAAGTGAAACTGAAACAACCTCGGCACAATAAATCTTATTATTTGAACGTTCTCTCTGGCAGTCTCGCGCGCCACTGCCTCTGGAGCTGATCAAACCCCGCAGAATCTCCCCGGCGGTTAAACCTCGCCCCGCATCTTCCGAGCTGCTCGGACCTGCCGTCGACGGCCTGCGCATCATCAGGTCGCCCGAAACTCCCCAGTCCCTGGCACCGGGCGGGTTGCACCTCCCGTCGGCCTCGTGGTGAAGTTTGCTTCTCCTCTTGTGCGTCACTGGACCTTGCGCTCCAACTGACCTGAACTTCTTTGTTTGCACCTCTGGCCCCAGCGAGGCATCACGCCTTCGCCACGTCGACGGGGGCGCGTCCAGCTGCTCGTCTCCATGTCGAACAACCTCTGGTACAATGTGAAACAGCGTAGCCCATGTCTCTGTCTCAACTCTTTTTGGCTTTACCCCTGGCGCCACGAACGCAACAAAAGTAAACCACTCGCCAGCATTACAACCACCATGTGGAACAGAACGCTCCACCAACTGAAATCGTTATTCATGTTGACGTTGGTGTTTCCTCGTCCTGATAGTAATACTAGTTCGCGTCCACTTGCGTGGTGATGAGCACCGCCGCCAGCACCTTGGTCAGAACCTTGGGACGCCTGAGCGTCGTCAGCCGCAGCTGGCTGAGTCCAGGCCAGTGTCCACCGCTTGGCCCTTGGTTTTTAATTTTTGCAACCTCCATCTCTCCGTCACGGACCAGATCTTGCTGCAGGATCCACCGCGCCTGTAGATGCAGCGCCCGTCCAACTCCGCGTATGTGTATCACGCCCCTCGCTGCTGCAGAATCCATCTCCAACTCCAGCGTGCTATTGACCTGATCCTTCCCCATCTCCGCCATTTCCTGCAGCGCGCGTGATCGTGAGACTTCGCGCCGTGCCTGACCCCATGGCCTAGAATGCCGACTTCCCGTTTGACGCCGATGTCGCTCGAGATAATGCCCAACTCTCCGGCAGATGAGTGCCCGAGCGAATACAACCCGACGAAATGCTCTTGCAACTTGCCTCCTAAACAGCGCAGTCTGCGTCCACCGACGCCCTCACCTTGAACGTCATCTGCTGATACGGGTAGGGAATCGCGATGTCGGCCGTGCCCTTCGGGTATCTCGCCAACTGCTTCTGCTTCAGGATGCGCTGTACCCTCGGATCTTTGCACAAACAACTCTGCTCTCGAACGGCTTCTTGAATGTCGTGTCGGTCGATTGCCAAGTACTGGCCGATCCCACCACGCCTCCTGTATTGCAATGTACTCTGCCTTGATGCTGGGTCCCCTACTTCACGAACTCCTTTTCGCCGCGTCATTTAAATCCGGCGCGTCTGTCGCTCGGCCTGATTCAACACGTAGGGCTCCGTCACATTCAGGATCAGCTCCGGGTCTGGCCATCCACCGACGCCCCTCGCCCCGAATCGCCGCCCGTTCGGGGGGCGTCCCTTCAACCCCTCCTCGAGGTCAGACTCGCGCGTTAAGCTTCACATTGGATCGGCTGACCATGGTCGCATCGAACTTGCCCAACTCCTTCCGGCAGGCCCCCGCGGCGAGGTCATCCCCATGGCCGGCGCGCAGAAAAACGATCCCAGATTTGTAATGCACGAAGCGCGCCGTCTCAACTCCACGCGCCCGTTTTGCGAGAAGTGGTCCCCCACCTCGCTTTGGCATGGCGTCGACGCCTCTCGCGTCCAATCCGTCGCCTTTGGATGCTTCCGAAGGCGTCGCAGGTCGTCGCTGCCCAGGTGGTGGCCAGCGATGTGATGGCTCCTCCAGGGAGGCGAACGACAGCAACTTGGATGTCGTCGAGACCGAGCTTCTCCCTGCGACTCTCCTTGGGGCTCAGCGACACTGCCCGTGAGATAACCCGCCCACGCGCCCGCGGCGCTGGCGCGCCCGCAAAATTGGCGGGGTCTGTCCCGCCACTATCTCCCGTGGGCGCATCGGCCTATCACGCTCCACCCGCTGTTCTGCAGGTCGCGCTCCTCGCCGTCGATCCACTTTTTGTCGGAAGGCAGCGCCCGCTACTCCATCTGAACCCACTGGAACACCTCGAACTCCACCCTGCACATCATCTCCTTGGTCCTCCCCTCGGTGACCATGTCCTCCGGTGGCTCCTCGCCTGCGCGCGCGCCCCTGTAGACTCGTGTGATTGCCGCCGGGATGCCTACCTCTGTGTTCTGGCCCTCCAATATCGGCGCGGCAAGTGGAGCGTCTCCTCCAGCATCGATCGCCGCAACACACATCGCCACGTCTTCCAGCACCAGATCGCGGCAAAGGTGGTGCCCCGCAGGTGTTCCAGGTGCTCGTGGCCATGCACCTGCTGGCCTCGGTTCTTATGCCCGAGCTTCTTCGCGTGGCGCTGCCCCTGCTGGTTGTCCTCCTTGAACTCCTCCTGCGGCATGATCTGGGTTCGCTGGAAACGTCGCATCCATCCGCGGCTCGAACCCGTCGCAGATGTCGGCGAACCTCGCCCTGCACCTCGCGATCTGCCCGCGCCAGCCGCGCGGCCATCTGTTGACCCGCGCGACTCGACCAACGACTTCGCGGCGCACCTCCACCGTCGCACTACCTCGCTCTGGCCCTTCACCTCTAGGCCTTTCGGACGCCGCGCAGCACCGCTGAACGCGTTGTGCGACCCCTCGTTACACTCGTCCTCAGCGCCCCTCAGATCCATCGCCCTGGCACGTTCGACCCCGCGGGCAGCGCCTGCGATGATCTCGTCGCCCTCGTCGCGCCTGCCGAGGGCAATCCCTTCGCCAAACCTCGGCTGCGTCTTCGAGTCGTTCGTCGCTTGGACCTTGCAGTCGACCGCCTCTCTGATCTCGCCAAACTCCGACCTGCACTTTTCTCGTGCCACTCGTTCCCGCGCAGCCCTGCCGTCCGTCGCGATCGCAAACCTCGCGGGCCAGGGCCCCGCGCGTCTTACCAGTCAGAACATGGTCAAACTCTTGGGGCCGATCTTCACCTTCTGGTTGAACTCCAGCTCGCTGCGTCGCGTCCGCGTCGGCGACTCCACTCGTTCCGCAGCTTTCTCGATCGCCCCGTTGCTCCAGCGAGAACTTGTCGTCGACTTCTCCACCTGCGCGCTGTGCTTCCTCCTGTTCCTGGCCGCTGAGACCACCGCCTGCAGCGATGCCCCCTGGGCACCTTTGGGCGCGATGTCGGCTGGGCCCCGTGCGAACGACCATGATCGACGTCGCAGGGTCCTCGGGCGCCTGGGCCATCGCCGGGGTCGCCGCCGCCTCCGTTTCCAATTCGGCGCCGCGAAACAACTGTCCATGTTGATGACTGGCGGCGCGGGTGCCTCCGCTGGATTCGCTGCCTTGCAGACCTCCCCCCTGCAGCGCCCCAATGCCCCGGTCTCTGAACGGCATGTGCGCGCTCGGGAATGGCGTATCCTCGGCAGCCGGCTTCTGCCTATCCCCTTGTCTCTTCGGTCGCCGGGGCTCGTCGCTATCGCCCGACTGAGGTGGTTCAGGCGCGCCTTCTTCGCATTGCGGGCAAAGCGTTCTCGCGTCCACGTCGAAACTGCAGATCCCACGCCGCTGGGTCAACCTGAGCGGCTGCGTCTTCCGCTCGGAATCGATCGCCCACTCGGCCTTCTCGCTCCAGCCCGCGCTCGCGACGGCTCCGCCTCGATCATCGTAGTTACTGAACTCCCGGCGAAAACCTCGCGTTACAACTCACAGCAATGCTTGCCTTTTGAACGTCTCGCACATCAAACTGCCCCGCGCTGGCTGACAAGCGCCCGCGACCTGCGCGAGTGCTGCCTGGCAACCAGCGGCGAAGATTGTGGCGCCATCAGCCTGTCGCAGAGGCGGTGCATCTCTGTCTTCTCGAGCGCAACACTCAATGCGCATGCGCTTCTCGCCGCGCATGAATCGGCCGTCAGCATGATATGCCCGCCATCTGTCCGCGGGCCTTGCTCGTCGACTGGAATCAAATACCTCTCGCCCTTCTCGTGCATGTCGTGACTGGGCCCCCTCGCGCGATCCTTCTCCTCGTCCTCGCTGTCGAGCCTGGCTGCCATGAGGATGTAGCCCTCCTCGGCGGCGCAATAGTCGTGGCCCAGGTGCTTCGCGTCGACGTCCTTGCTTCTGTCGGTTGGTCGGTCCAATCGCGATGTGTCTCCGCGATCCTTGTCGTTGCCTTGCAGCGTGCTTCTCTCGCGCAGGTTTTCCTCTAACCTCGCCGCCCCCCATGTCATGCGTGGCTGACCTGCGCCCCATCAGCTCGTGGCCTTTTTTTCCCCCGCGGCGCGTGCGCGGCATGCTCGTGGCTGGCGCGTCGCAACCTTTGCCTGTCTTACCTGCGTGACTCTTTCCAGGCTTGCCCTTGCCGTCCATTCCTTTACCTCCGAACGTGAAAGCGTTTAAATCCATCGGGCCTGGGCCACTCAGAGCCAGCGCCGCCCGCTTCGAACTCAAATAGCTCAACAACTCAACCCTCGCAAGCGCGCGTCGTGAAACGAGCGGCGTTCAGCGTGAGATGGTTTCTGCGGCGCCGGCCTAGCACTCAACGCCGGCATCCCCATGGACTCCGCGACTCCCTCGCCCGTCTGCTCCCCCCATCTCTGCGCCGACGTCTCCCGCGACGCGATGCCCTTGATCGGGTCGCTCTCCTGAATAGTAAGGTGCAGGATCGAGTCCAACATGCCTGGGGTATCTCGACGGGACCTTCGGCTCAAAGTCAACGCGCGGTAATGCCCATGCCTCGAGTCCTTCTCCTGGAGGAGCGCTCTTGACTATGCCCTGCGCATTGTCCCAGCAGGTCAACGCCAGGTAGCGCACGTTGGCGTTCACTCGCTGGGCGTTGTCGTTGGGGCTCTCAGGCCCGTAGCCCTCGGCGTCGACTCCAACAGCGTCTCTCATCAACTCTGCCATGTCCGGGTCCACCGCCATGCAGTAGACCGCCGTGGCAAAACTTCGATTCCCCCAAGTGGCGCCGTCCTTGTACTTAGCAAGCTCGTCTGACTCACCTGAAACATTCTCTGGCTTGCCTAACAGCTTCGCGTCCACCAACGAGCCTGGGCGGGTCTGAACTCGTGCGTCCTGGACAGGTCTATCAAAAGCTGCGACTGCTGCGCCTTCATTCGCTGCTGCTCTGGCGTTGGCATGTTGGGCTTGTTTCTCCAGCTCCTGTATCTGGTTCCTCTGCTGAGCCACAACTCTCTCCATCGCAATTTCCCTCTGCAACAGCTCTGCTGTTGCCATCGCAGCGTGCGAGAACGGGAGCCTGGTCGTGGGAACGACCATGCTCCGCTACCATGCTGAACGGTGGTCGCACTGGACCCATTTCCTTGACCCAAACATGAACGTTCTGAATGTAAGCTATGACGTCGCGAAGCCCTGCGCAGCGACGGAATTTTGATAGTTTTCGGCATTCGGGGGCCCTCGCGGGTGGGGGAAGTGGTCTGGACACTTGGGGCCCACGCGTCGACAAAATTGGAGCGGCCAGATGGCCGTCGGGGGTGGGTGGGTGAGAAGGGGCGGGCAATTCTCAGAAGACTCGAAAGTATCGAGCCCTCTTGAAAAGTTGTCAGACCCCCCAAAAACACAGACAACTCTTTAGAGAAGGCTGGATGGCTTTTAAGAAGGCCTTTGAACGATCGGCCGTTTCCGAGACCGTCGGATCGTTCAGCATCAACCAATTCTGGGTCGCCGGCGGCGTTCAACGTTGAACGGTGGCGGCGGGGTCGCCTTCAGTCGACACGACGCGAAACTACCGCGCCAGGAATGACAGCAAAACGTACCCCCGCCTCCAGCCAGGACCCCCCAGATCATCTGGCAGCCAAAGAAAACGACCCTCACTCCCAAACAGAAGCCCTTGCTCAACAGGTCGGGATTTGGGGTCCTGGCTGGGGGCGGGGGCGGGTCATGGAGGTGGTGGAAGAACTCCGAAGAACCCCAAACAGATTCGCGGTTTAGGGGGAGGGACACTTGGTGAGGGCAGCAATAAATGCTTTGCTTGGGGAAGACAGGCGTGGGCTGCCCTGCGGGGGCGTGGGGGTGGGCGGGGGTGGCACGGGGAGGGTGCCGGTGCTCATGAGGCCACGCAAGCAGGGTGCCCACCTCCCTCCCTCCTGTCTTTCCGCCAGCAGGCCCTAAAGAGACCCCCCCCGAGAGGACCCCCAGTAGGCCACCAGAGGGCCCCAGAGGCCCCCCAGAGGACCGTGGAGGCATCCAATTGCCCACGACGCAGGCACGGTGGCAGATGGGCCAACGGTTCTGACACTTGGGCGTTTGTCGCACCCGTCCGAAATATTTCAGAAGACTCAGAGGTGCGTGATTGTTTTGTCCGTTGGAGGACATGCGGTGTGTACCTTCATGCCACGCTGGGGGCACAGTTCCCCGTGGTGGTCGTGTGATCTGCGATGCGTGCGAACTCGGACCTCGGGCCAAGGAGCCCGCGGGAGCTTTACGCCGTGCTCGGCCTCGGGCACTCAGGAGTTCCGCAAACTTCAGAAAGCACGCGTGCTGCCCGTCATCGGAATAAGCCTTGTCGGCTTCAACGCCTCCAAAGTCTGCTGCCGCGAAGTTCGATCGAATCGGCCGCGTCCTCCCCCTCTACGCACATTCACAACATCTGGTGGCGTTTCGTCTGCGGCACGCTCGTGACGGATAACATTACACTTCGACGCGCAACTGTTGCTTTCTTTACGGTTGCCTGCCTGCAGAGTGTCGCACTGAGCGCGATCAACATCAAGAACTCCGTTTCCGCCGTCTACCATGCACGCGTGTTCGGCCATCAATTGAGAACAACAACAAGGAGCGCCCATGCCACCTTCCACACACCCGCGATCAAAGAAGGCTGAATCCAAACGGGAAACATCCATACGGAGACCGAGCACTCCCTGTGGACTCACTCCGCCTGGACTTCGCCTCATGGAAGGCTAACAGAGTAAGTCCATGCGGAATGCTCGGTCTCCGTATGGTGAGCGTTTTCTTATTCGGCGTTTCGACTTTGGGCGGCAAGGGGAGGGGGAGGGGGGGTGTCTGGCTCCAGACCTCTGCTTAGTGAGACTGTTTGCAAAAGTGCGGCCACTGGGGGAGACTCCACCCGCTCGAAGCAAGCGCCAAAAAGCAAGCCGAGATCTGCTCCATGGGGTGGCAGGGGGGGGGTGGGGCCCGCGCTGATCGGCAAAACGATGAACAACAAAAATATCACATGGACTTACACCGTCTAAATCGGGCGTTGACAGAACTGGGTGTAGAGGGACCTGGTTTAGTGATGCGTACTCGGTGACGCCCTCCCCGCCCCGTTCCACTAACCGGAACTGCCGCAACCCGAAGAAATACCGGCTAAGGCAGACCTCTTTTAGTGATTCTGGTAAATTTAAAAGCTCCAAGACCCTACTACGAACCGGCTCCCCTTACCCGGGGTCCTGGCTGTACCCCGTCTGGACTTAGCCTCCGTCGACACGAGCCCCGGGCGCCCCCGCCCCCGCCGGGTCGAGCGTCATCTCCCACTGGTTGGAGCCCCGCCAGATCTCGCACGGGCAGGGGGGGGGGGGGGGGGGGGCGGGGCGCGGCCCCGGCCGCGGGGGCTACGCCTCTGGGGCGCGGAGGGGCCTCCCCCCCCCTCGCCGAGGGGCGCGCCGGGAGGAGAGTCGAGCTGGAATCGGCGGCGCATCGCCGATGGATCGGCGATGGGCCCCTCCTCCTCCCTCCTCCTCCTCCTCATCCCTCCTCCTCCCTCCTCCTCCTCCTCCTCCTATTCCTCCTCTCCCTCCTCCTCATCCTCCGCCTCCTCCTCCTCCTCCTCTCCTCCTCCTCCACCATACCTCCTCCTCCTCCTTCCTCCTCCTCCTCTTCCCCTCCCTCCTCTCCTCCCTCCTCCCTCTCCTCCTCCTCCCCTCCTCATTCCCTCCTTCCTCCTTCCTCCTCCCTCTCCTCCTCCTCTCCTCATCCTATCCCCTCCTCCTCCCTCCTCCTCTCCTCCTCTCCTCCTACTCCTCCTCCTTCTCCTCTCCTCCCATCGCCTCCTCCTCCGCCTCCTCCGCCTCCTCATCCTCCTCCCCTCTCTCCTCCCTATATCCCCCTCCTCCTCCCTCCCTCCCCTCCCTCTCCCTCTCTCTCCTTCTCCTCCTCTTCTCCTCCTCTCCTCTCTCCTCCTCCTCCTCCTCCTCCTCCTCCTCCTCCTCCTACTCCCCCTCCTCCTCCTCCTACTCCCCCTCCTCCTCCTTTCTCCTCGTTCTTCTCCTACTGAAGCAGCGACTGCGCCAGCTCCTGTGCGGGGTGGGCTCTTCATCGGGCCTCTGTCGGTGAGAAGTGGGCGGGCCAATACGTCCCCCCTTCTGCGCCTGTGCCCACCTGGCGTTGACCCTGACTGACCCCTCGACGCGGCATGGTCGTCAGTGAAGAAGATGTTTCGCCCGCAGAGTTCGGCGGGCCGCACGCCTGGGGGGGCGTCCCTTGCTGATGGAGGCAACGTTACGGGGGGCGGATCGGCTCGAGGGGCAACGTTTTAGGGTGGGATCAAGGCTCGAACTGTTTTGGACGCTTCCGTCGGTTCTCGTCGGCTTTCCAGCTTCGGGATGCCTTCCAGAGACTGCGCATCTAGGAGGCCACATGCAAACCCGACCCCACCAGACCACGAATTCTAAGGGGGGAAGTGGGGTAGGGTTCGCACGTGGCCTCCTGGCATCGCCGCGAGCGTTCCAGGTGTGATACGGTTCCTCCGCCGGGTCCTCTCCTCCAAGGGCCGAGACTGCAGGGGCTGAGGTGCAACGATAGTAAAGGGGCCCATGGACACACAAACAAGTAGATACAAACCCCAGGAGTCGCCATATTTTCTCATATTTTCTGGGTTTTCGTCTTCCCCCCCACTTCCAATATTTTCCTGGGAGTCGGCGATGAATTGTGTCTGTCTTTTTCCCCTCCCGAACTAAGGGGGAGGGGACTGGCACAGGGGGGAGCATCGACTGTCGGCGGCAGCCGCACGGCGCGCTGCGCTGTGGCAGCCCTCTGCACAAACTTGGCACAGCTGAGCCTGGGCCAGAAGAGCATCCCTCAAGAACATGAGACCCTCCGTCGGCCAAAACAAACAGAACATCAAACGGTATCGTCCCCAGGATGCACAAGAACATCTAACAAGCACGAAGAGCACGAAGGCACCCTCCCTGAACCGACCTCGATCTTCTGCATCGGTCCGAGCGTGGGGGGATGGGGGGGGGGCTTCTTAGAAGGCGCCGGCTGCATCTGCAGAGGAGGTCCGCGCCTTCTGAGAAGCAGGGGTGCTTCTGAGAAGCCCCCCCCGTGGCCGACGAGCGTCCTGACGAAGCAAGCTGCCTGAAGCGCTCCCTGACATCCGATCTGTTTTTTTCGATCCGCGGCCCTGGAGCTCCCCACCCCTTCCCTGGGGGTGGTCCCTTTTCACGACGACATGGGAGCAATTAACAAGACTTCGCAAACTGGATTCGCTGTACATGGCTATACCACGTGTGGAAAATAATGTACAATCTGCGCTCGTCGCTGCGGGGCGTACGAGCCTCTTGCCTATTGGCCGGTGCCGACACGGTGCTGCACTCGAGCGCTCGCGCGCAGGTAATGCGTGTCGGACAGAGCACTGCTGGTTGTCCCCGTGGTCGGGTAACCCGGCTACACGCACGTAAAAATGGCCCTAGGCAAGACTGACCCTTGGTGGGTGACTTCACGGGGGGTCGCGGGGTGGCCAAACCCGGGCGCGCAAACCGCTGCTGCCGCTTTGCGTTCAGCGACCGGGGAACCCCATGGGGTGCGCACCAAACGGTAACTCCGGCGAAAGGTCACCATTACGTTTGGTCGAACAACGGGCCACAGCGGCCGCAATCGAGGAAAAACGCCCGGGTTGAGAACTTGACGCTCCCTGCCAGCGCCACAGCCGCTAGCCTTCCTTCTCGTGCGTTCCGTGAAAACGCTTTGCAATACGCTTCACGGATCACGCCGTGGGTTGCGGAGGGGGGTGCCTCGCGAAGCCCTTCCTGAAAGGACCAGGAGGCACGCATGCCAAACCGTGCTGCACCGGGGCTGTCCTCTGCCTTGGTCGTGCAGAGTGACAATGCCACTCCCGAGTCGCCGCGCCCCCCTCTGCTTTCCGGTGGTAGTCTGAAATCGGGCATGTCCCTCTACAGGAGGAATATTAAAACATAAAAAATCGTCGGGGACATTGTTTTGAGTATTTGTTTCACAATTGTGGGGCATTGCTGTATTCTGCATTTTTCGTCCAAGATCCTTTTGTAGACGGGCACGCCCGACGTAATGGTAGTCCCACGTAGACACGCAGACCGCGCCTGGGAGGGGGAGGGCTTCGCGCCACTCCCGTTCTCTACACGCGGACCATCCCGCCCATGAGGCGCGGGCAGCGGGCGCTTACAGCCCCGCCCGCGGACGAACTCATCGCCCGACGTGTTGCGCGGGCGCTCTCTCTCTCTCTCTCTCGCGCTCTTGCCCTCCCCACCCTCTTCGCCTCTCTCTCCACCCTACCCCCCCCTCTTTCTCGCTCCCCCCTCCCTGTCTCCCTCTCCCCTCCCCCCCACACCCCCCCTCCTTGCCCTGAATTCCGCGCGCCCCCCCCCCCCCCCTCCTCCCCTTCCCCCGCATCCGCCAACCTCACCACTCCAAACCGCAGGAGGAGGAGGAGGAGGAGGAGGAGGAGGAGGAGGAGGAGGAGGAGGAGGAGGAGGAGGAAGGGGAGGGGGAGCGGGGGAGGGAGGAGGAGGAGGAGGAGGATGCAGGATGAGGAGTGGGGAGGGGGAAGGGGAGCAGACATCTTACGTTTTTGCTGTTTGGCTCAAAGCGCGGACCCAGAGGACCCGATCCCCTTCCCCGGGGACAACGCGTTGACCCAAACCCATTTCTGATGGGTCCATCGGGAGCGGCCAAGAGGGGGTGGTGTCTAGCCCAAGAGGGGGGGGTGTCAAATCATGACCGGCGGCATGATTGCGCGGCCCAGCGGGGGGCCTGGGACGTAATAAAATAAGAAGAGGCGCCATGAAATCTGAGGAAAAATCATGCCCCCCGCCATGATATCCACCCCCCCCTAGTCATCACCCCCCTCTTTTCCGCCCCCGAT
>CAUYUJ010011015.1:15000-25196 GCA_963575745.1 Prorocentrum cordatum | reverse complement strand
GGCGGGGAGGACGCATGCGGACGCGGCAACTCGGGCCTTCGGTGGAGCTCCCTGTGGGGCCACGAATCGTGTGAGGGGTGTGCCCGAATGGACATGCGGTGGGCGGGGAGGACGCATGCGGACGCGGCAACTGGGGCCTTCGGTGCAGCTCCCTATGGGGTCACGAACCGTGTGAGAGGTGTGCCCGAATGAACATGCGGTGGGCGGGGAGGGCGCACGCGGACGCTGCCACTGGAGCCTTCGGCCGAACTCCCTGTGGGGCCACGAACCGTGTGAGGGGTGTGCCGAGTTGGGCGCGGTGGTGCCATGCGAACCCTCCCACTGGAGCATTCGGTGGAGCTCCCTATGGGGCCACGAACCGTGCGAGGGGTGTGCCGAATTGGGTATGCGGTGGGCGGGGAGGACGCATGCGGACGCGGCAACTCGGGCCTTCGGTGGAGCTCCCTGTGGGGCCACGAACCGTGTGAGGGGTGTGCCCGAATGGACATGCGGTGGGCGGGGAGGGCGCACGCGGGCGCGGCAACTGGGGCCTTCGGCGCAGCTCCCTATGGGGTCACGAACCGTGTGAGAGGTGTGCCCGAATGAACATGCGGTGGGCGGGGAGGGCGCATGCGGACGCTGCCACTGGAGCCTTCGGCCGAGCTCCCTGTGGGGCCACGAACCGTGTGAAGGGTTGTCTGGCATTTATTGTGCCGAGTTGGGCGCGGTGGTGCCATGCGAACCCTCCCACTGGAGCCTCTGGTGGAGCTCCCTATGGGGCCACGAACGTGCAGTGGACTGAAGAGGACATTGGGTTTATGCGGTGTGCGGGGTGGTCAGCATCGCGTATGGTCTGTGCGCGGGCCTTCGGTGGAGCTCCCTGTGGGGCCACGAACCGTGTGAGGGGTGTGCCCGAATGGACATGCGGTGGGCGGGGAGGGCGCACGCGGGCGCGGCAACTGGGGCCTTCGGCGCAGCTCCCTATGGGGTCACGAACCGTGTGAGAGGTGTGCCCGAATGAACATGCGGTGGGCGGGGAGGGCGCATGCGGACGCTGCCACTGGAGCCTTCGGCCGAGCTCCCTGTGGGGCCACGAACCGTGTGAAGGGTGTGCCCGAATGGACATGCGGTGGGCGGGAGGGCGCATGCGGACGCGGCCACTGGGGTCTTCCGTGGGTGGGTACTGGCCAGAATGTCGAGGCGACTCCTTGGCCGTGGCGACAAGGGGCCTCCCAGCCAGCCCAGAACGGCAGAGGCGAGGCTAGGGTACGCGGCATCTCTGCCTCTCCCTCTCGTCTGATGCCAAGAGGAGGAGGAGGAGGAGGAGGAGGAGGAGGAGAAGGAGGAGGAGGAGGAGGAGGAGGAGGAACGCAGGCGCCTCTGCGCCCCCGCGGGTGGACCTTCCGGGGCGTCCGGGACGGGGGCTCGAAGATCGTGGCCCGAAGCGCGTGCGCGGTTCGGGGGGGAGGGGGCGGGGGGGGCCACCACCGTCATGCTGATGCTGATGCTGCTGATGATGATGCTGATGCTGATGCTGCTGATGCTCGTGCTGATGCTGATGCTGCTGCTGCTGCTGCTGCTGATGATGTTGCTGGTGCTGCTGATGGTGATGTTGTTGATGCTGATGCTGATGGGCTGATGCTGATGCTGATGCTGATGCTGATGCTGATGCTGATGCTGATACTGATACTGATACTGATACTGATTATGATGATGATGATGATGATGATGATGATGATGATGATGATGATGATGATGATGATGATGATGATGATGATGATGATGATGATGATGATGTTGATGCTGGTGCTGTTGATGCTGTTGATGGTGATGCTGTTGATGCTGATGCCGATGATGCTGCTGATGCTGCTGATGGGGATGCTGTTGATGCTGATGCTATTGCTGATGATGCTGTTGATGCTGCTGATGGTGATGTTGTTGATGCTGATGCTGATGATGTTGATGATGTTGATGATGATGCTGATGATGATGCTGATGATGATGCTGATGATGATGCTGATGATGATGATGATCATGAATATGATGATGCTGATGCTGATGCTAATGCTAATGCTAATGCTAATGCTGATGCTGATGCTGATGCGGATGATGATGATGCTAATGATGATGATGCTGATGCTGATGCTGATGCTGATGCTGATGCTGTTGATGCTGATGTTGATGATGTTGATGATGTTGATGCTGATGCTGATGCTGATGATGCTGATGATGCTGCTGGTGATGATGATGATGGTGATGATGCTGATAATGATCATGATGATGATGATAATACTAATACTGATACTATTGCTCATAATAGTAATGGTGATAATGAGCACAATGACAATACTAATACTGATGCTGCTGCTGATGCTGGTCCTGATGATGCCCAGACTCAGGCGCCACCGTGGGGCCCAGCGGCGACGGGCACGGGGCCCCCCTTTTGCGCCGGGCTCGCGCGGGGCACCACTGGCCTGGCCCGGGGCAGATCCCTCCCCAGGTCGGGGAGAGATGGCATCGGATCGGATCGGGAACGCATGGAGACGATGACTACCTACCAGACCACCCCAACCCAACCCGAAGACCCACATTTCGGGTTTGGGGGGGTACGGGTTCCATATGTTTTCTCGATGTTCCCCGACCCCCCCCCAACTGGAAATGGAGGGCAAATCGAGACCTTCGGGTTGGGTTGGGGTGGTTTGGTGGGTGGTGAGATGAGAGGAGGGGGCAATGAAATCCCACAGGCCCTCTGGGCGCAGGCGGTCTAGAGAGGCTCCTCCTCCAACCCCGCCCTCTTACCCTTCGGGGACGGGCTACCAGTGCTCCTTATTAATATATACACCCCCTCCACCACCCGGCCGGCGGTCAACCCGGAACCATGCCGACTCCATGCGGACCCGCCCCCTACCATCCCTGACAAAAAATTATGCTAACGGAGTTCCCCACATAAAGATGTTACGGGGTTCCATTGCTTCTTGTCTGCGCTCTGGTGGGGCCTCCCTGGAGGGGTGGGAGGGGCACGAAACCTGATGAATAACATGGTGTGCGGATACCCTGCTCGCTCAGCCGGGGCCTCCCTGGAGGGGTGGGAGGGGCACGAAACCTGATAAATAATATGGTGTACGGATACCCTGCCCGCTCTGGTGGGGCCTCCCTGGAGGGGTGGGAGGGGCACGACACCTGATAAATAACATGTTGTGCGAATACCCTGCCCGCTCTGGTGGGGCCTCCCTGGAGGGGCGGAACGGCACGAAACCTAATAATAAAATATGGCGTGCGAATACCCTGTCCGCTCTGGCGGGGCCTCCCTGTAGGGGTGGGAGGGGCACGAAACCTGATGAATAATATGGTGTGCGAATACCCTGCCCGCTCTGGTGGGGCCTCCCTGGAGGGGTGGGAGGGGCACGAAACCTGATAAATCATATGGTGTACGGATACCCTGCCCGCTCTGGTGGGGCCTCCCTGGAGGGGTGGGAGGGGCACGGCACCTGATAAATAACATGGTGTGCGAATACCCTGCCCGCTCTGGTGGGGCCTCCCTGGAGGGGCGGGAACGGCACGAAACCTAATACTAAAATATTGCGTGCGAATACCCTGCCCGCTCTGGCGGGGCCTCCCTGGAGTGGCGGGAGGGGCACGAAACCTGATAAATAATATGGTGTGCGAATGCCCTGCCCGCTCTGGTGGGGCCTCCCTGGAGGGGTGGGAGGGGCACGAAACCTGATAAATAACATGGTGTGCGAATACCTTGCTTGCTCAGGCTGGGCCTCCCTGGAGGGGTGGGAGAGGCACGAAAACTTATAAATAACATGGTGTGCGAATACCCTGCTCGCTCAGGCGGGGCCTCCCTGGAGGGGTGGGATGGGCAGGATACCTGATGAATATCATGGTGTGCGAACACCCTTCCCGCTCTGGTGGGGCCTCCCTGGAGGGGTGGGAGGGGCACGAAACCTGATAAATAGCATGGTGTGCGAATACCCTGCTCGCTCAGGCGGGACCTCCCTGGAGGGATGGGTGGGGCAGGAAACCTGATAAATATCATGGTGTGCGAATACCCTGCTCGCTCAGGCGGGGCCTCCCTGGAGGGGTGGGAGGGGCACGAAACCTGATAAATAACATGGTGTGCGAATACCTTGCTTGCTCAGGCTGGGCCTCCCTGGAGGGTTGGGAGAGGCACGAAAACTTATACATAACATGGTGTGCGAATACCCTGCTCGCTCAGGCGGGGCCTCCCTGGAGGGGTGGGATGGGCAGGATACCTGATAAATAACATGGTGTGCGAATACCCTTCCCGCTCTGGTGGGGCCTCCCTGGAGGGGTGGGAGGGGCACGAAACCTGATATATCGCATGGTGTGCGAATACCCTGCTCGCTCAGGCGGGGCCTCCCTGGAGGGATGGGTGGGGCAGGAAACCTGATAAATAACATGGTGTGCGAATACCCTGCTCGCTCAGGCGGGGCCTCCCTGGAGGGGTGGGAGGGGCGCGAAACCTGATAAATAACACGGTGTGCGAATACCCTGCTCGCTCAGGCGGGGCCTCCCTGGAGGGGTGGGAGGGGCACGAAACCTGATAAATAACATGGTGTGGCGTTTTCCCTTTTGGGGGGGGATCGCTCAGGCAGGCCACCCCCTGGGAGGGGTAGAGGGTGGGGGGGGCACGAAACCTGATAAATAACATGGTGCGCAGGAATACCCAGCTCGCTCAGGCGGGGCCCCTCTGGAGGGGTGGGAGGTGCACGAAACCTGATACATAACATGGTGTGCGAATACCCTGCCCGCTCAGGCGGGTCCTCCCTGGAGGGGTGGGAGGGGCACGAAACCTGATAAATAACATGGTGTGCGAATACCCTGCTCGATCAGGCGGGGCCTCCCTGGAGGGGTGGGAGGGGCACGAAACCTGATAAATAACATGGTGTGCGAATACCCTGCTCGCTCAGGCGGGGCCTCCCTGGAGGGGTGGGAGGGGCACGAAACCTGATAAATAACATGGTGTGCGAATGCCCTGCTCGCTCAGGCGGGGCCTCCCTGGAGGGGTGGGAGGGGCACGAAACCTGATAAATAACATGGTGTGCGAATACCCTGCTCGCTCAGGCGGGGCCTCCCTGGAGGGGTGGGAGGGGCGCGAAACCTGATAAATAATATGGTGTGCGAATACCCTGCTCGCTCAGGCGGGGCCTCCCTGGAGGGGTGGGAGGGGCACGAAACTTGAATTGCAAGAGGCTTAAGTCCTGTTCCCTTGCTCGCTCAGGCGGGGCCATTTGGAGGGGTGGGCGGGCACGAAACCTGATAGATAACGATTCGGTGTCGAATACCCTGACCGCTCAGGCGGGGCCTCCCTGGAGGGGTGGGAGGGGCACGAAACCTGATATATTAATGGTGTGTGCGAATAACCCTGCCGCTCGGGCGGGGCCTCCCTGCAGGGGGTGGAGGTGGCACGAAACCTAATAAATAACAAGGTAGTGCGAATTCCCTGCTCGCTCAGGCGGGGCCTCCCTGGAGGGTGGGAGGGGCACGAAACTTGATAAATAACATGGTGTGCGAATACCCCGCTCACTCAGGCGGGGCCTCCCTGGAGGGTGGGAGGGGCACGAAACCTGATAAATAACATGGTGTGCGAATACCCTGCTCGCTCAGGCGGGGCCTCCCTGGAGGGGTGGGAGGGGCACGAAACCTGATAAATAACATGGTGTGCGAATACCCTGCTCGCTCAGCCGGGGCCTCCCTGGAGGGGTGGGAGGGGCACGAAACCTGATAAATAACATGGTGTGCGAATACCCTGCTCGCTCAGGGGGGCCTCCCTGGAGGGGTGGGAGGGGCACGAAACCTGATAAATAACATTGTGTGCGAATACCCTGCCCGCTCAGGCGGGTCCTCCCTGGAGGGGTGGGAGGGGCAAGAAATCTGATAAATAACATGGTGTGCGAATACCCTGCTCGCTCAGGCGGGGCCTCCCTGGAGGGGTGGGAGGGGCACGAAACCTGATAGATAACATGGTGTGCGAATACCCTGCTCGCTCAGGCGGGGCCTCCCTGGAGGGGTGGGAGGGGCACGAAACCTGATAAATAACATGGTGTGCGAATACCCTGCTCGCTCAGGCGGGGCCTCCCGAAGGCACGAAACCTGATAAATAACATGGTGTGCGAATACCCTGCTCGCTCAGGCGGGGCCTCCCTGGAGGGGTGGGAGGGGCACGAAACCTGATAAATAACATGGTGTGCGAATACCCTGCTCGCTCAGGCGGGGCCTCCCTGGAGGGGTGGGAGGGGCACGAAACCTGATAAATAACATGGTGTGAGGAAAGGCATGGTATGGTATGGGATGGTGGATGCATGATATGGTATGGTAAGGTATGGTATGGAGTGGCATGGTATTGGTATGGTATGATACAGTATGGGATGGTGGAGGAAGCGGAAGGAGGAGGAGGAGGAGAGGATGTTCTGGGAAAACAAGAACCCTAGCCAGGATGTGGGGAACAATACAAACCGCACTCCGCCTCCACATTCGGAGCGTGCGCGGCCAACCCGAGGCGGCACCCCTCCACCATCCCTGTTCAAAAACAATGCAAAGTACACTTTGGGGTAAAGTCTTGAGTCAATTTCGTGAGGCCCGCGAGCATTTTGTATTGTTTTTCACAGGGACGGCGGGTGTGTCAGCATATTCCCTGCTGCGCGCAGGGCTACCATCCCTGACAAAAAAAACCATACAACATGCACCTCGCGGCTAAATCTAGATCATGCGCGGCCATCCCGCGATCACTGTCAAGCGTGGCCTGCTGTGCGCAGGCCCACCAGATACAATGATGGGCACTGGCTTTCGACAAGGATGGCGGGGGTGACATGTTTTCCGATGTGTGCTGTCACGTGCGCAGGCGCACCTGACGTACTCTGCGCGTTCCCCGAACGTGGCGCACCTGGCGCAGCTAGTGTGCGGCACACCTGGCGCACTCGGAGCACATGGCGCATCTGGCGCACCAGGCGTGCCTGGCACGCTCGGGCCCAAGGGGTGCCTGGCGCGCGTGGCGCCCCTGGCACGCGTGGCGCACCTCGCCCAAGCGTCGCGCACCCGGGATCGGCTTTGGTTCCCAGTAGCTGCCCATCCAAAGACGACCGCTGAACATACTCAGGCTCGGGTGTTACGAGGGCGAGTGGGAGCTAGACGGCTTGCGGGCGGGTGGGTAGCTTCCTCCCCCTACCCCCTCCCCTGGACCTGGACTGGGGGTGTCGCGAGGCGTGGGAGCGTCCAAGCTGGCCCAAGGAGGGGGCCATCAAATTCTGGAGATGCCATGCCCCCCGCCGCGGTATTCCCCTCCCCCTGCTCCCCTTGGACTCGGGGCCTCCTGGGTGAGGTCCGAGCAGACGGGGCCAGAGGATCGCGCCGCATCGCCGATGCAAATCGCGCCGCATCGCCGATGCGTCGGCGATGCGGCGCTGTCTTCCGACCCCGTCTGCTCGGACCCCACGTGGGAGGCCCAGAACCCCCTCCCCTTCGACGCCCCCGAGCCCTGACATAGGTCGGCTGCGCTCTGGGGGACCGGGAGCACGCTCCCCGACCCCTCGGCGGCGGGGGGGGGGCGAACCACTGCGCCCACCACAGGGGACGAATCCCGAGTGGTGGGTCCAAGTCAAGTGGCTCCCGCGGGGCACGAGTGTGCCCAGGGGGAGAGAGAAGAAAAGGGGGGGAAGGCGGCGGGGCTTCTCAAAAGCCTCCGCGCCCTCCGAGAAGCTCGCTGCGTCTTCGGGGAAGGCCCAGGAAACTCCTCAGAAGGCCGGGCGACTTCTGAGCCTCCTGAGCAGGCCCGCCCCTTTATCACGTTCCCCCCGGGCTAGCCGCCAAAACCCTGCTCCTCTTTCTCCTCCTCCCTCCCCCTCTCCTCTTCTTCCTGCTCCTCCTCGTCGCCCTCCTCCTCCTCCTCCCCCAGCCCGCGTCGAGCTCCACGTCCACCAGCCCTGCGCCGCCCAAGCCCTGCTCCGGACACCCTCTCCGACGAGGCCTGCTCTTCAGCCCCGGGCGCTGCTCCTCGACCTCGGCCCTGGGGGCCCCTTTTGCCGGGGCAAGGGGGCCCTGAAAAAAAAATGTCCTGGGGAGAGCGGCGAGCCCTGGGGAACGGGTCGGGACAACTCAGGGGGCCCGAAGACACACAAATAAATACACACAAATAAAAGGATGCCCCATATTTTCCATAGTTTCTGGGTTTCTGTTTTCCCTCCCACTTCCCACATTTTCCCATATTTTCTGGGGAGTCGACGATTAATTGTGTCTGTGTTTTTCCCCTCATGACCTTTGTCGGGGCAAGGGGGCCATGAAAAAAAAAATCCCTGGGGAGAGCAGCGAGCCCTGGGGAACGGGTCGGGACAACTGGGCCCGCGGACCAAAAAAACGCACGGGCGAACGTTAGGGGGGGGCGCAGGCCCATCGGTCTCAGGCGAGTGCATTCCGCTTGGGTTCATGGCACGAGCAGAACTGAAGATTTGACGCTGGACGGTATCAACCCTCGGGGCGGTATCAACCCTCGGGGCGCCTACGGGTGAGAACGTCCCCCCTCGGACCCGTGGGCAATTCGTGATCGCAGTCTGACAAGTACAGAATGGTGTAACAGATTGTTTTGTTGCTCAGGGGTGGGGGAAGGGGTAGCCATCAGAAGATTGGGCCCCTCGGTCCGCATCCATGCCGCCGCCGCCGCTCGCGTGCGCAGGCGCCCGCCTGTGCTGAGGAGAAACGTCACGGGGGCACTGGTGCATGGGGGAAAAAACCGAACTAGAATCGGCGACGCATCGCCGATAGATCGGCGATGGGCCCCCGGTAGCCAACCCGCAAGTTCCTGCGCGGGGTAGGCCATAGGGCCCCTATCGACAATCCATGGGCGATCATTCCCCCTAAGCCTATCCCCTACACATGATCCTCGTCGTCTGGCTTTCGGGTCACAGCGCGGGACGCTGGCGACCCTTCGGGGCCATCCGGGCATCCCCACACACCTCTCGGCGAGGCGACGCGGCTGGAAGGCACCCTGAGGCTGACAAAACCCCAGGCACCGACGAAGACGTCCGAAAACCTCCTTGGGTCTACCGCCCCCCCCTCCAACGCTGCTGAAGGGGCCCTGAGACACACAAATAAATACACACAAATAAAAGGATCCCCCACATTTGTCCTCCATATGTTTTTTGATTTTCGTCTTCCCCCCCACGTCCCATATTTTCCAATATTTTCCTCGGGATCGACGAGTAATTGTGTCTGTGTGTTTTTTCTCCTCCTGAGTTCCCCTGACCGGTGCGCCCGCGCGGCCAGGGCGGGGCCGCCCCAGGGGTGCCGAGGCCGACGGCCCGCCGCGGCGGCACTCCGCCGCGGCCCCAGCTGCGCGGGACGGCGCGCGCAGCCCGCGCGGGCCCCACCACTGCTCGGTGCTCTGTCGTCTCCCCTTCCCTCGGCTGCACGCAAGAGTGCCCCTGAGTAAAGGGGCCCCAGGACACACAAATAAATACACACAAATAAAAGGATTCCCCATATTTCCCCAGATTTGGGGTGTTTCGTTGTCCCCCCCACTTCCCATATTTTCCCATATTTTCTGAGGAATCGAAGATTAATTGTGTCTGTGTGTGTGTGTGTTTTTCCCCTCCTGAACTCTGTCGTCTCCCTTTCCTTCGGCTGCACGTAAGAGTGCCCCTAAGCAAGAGCGACCTTTGGTGTGCGGCTTTTGAGGGGCGCAAAGGTGGCAAACCCAAGCTGTCGGGGGGAGGGGCCCCGTGGTTCCTCACCGAAGGTCACTCCGGCGAAGGGTCGCTCCTACGTGAAGTCGATGTTCCCCCCGTTTTTCCCGCTGTTCCTCTCGCGCCTGCCCCCTCGCGAGTGATGCTGTCGATCCCGCATGGGCGGGTCCGGCATCTCCACGCCACGTGGCCTGGACCTGCCGCGCGCGGCCCTTGCAGTAGAAGAAGAAGAAGAAGACGACGAAAAAGAACAACAACAACAACAACAACAACAACAACAACAACAACAACAACAACAACAACAACAACAACAACAACAACAACAACAACAACAACAACAACAACAACAACAACAACAACAACAACAACAACAACAACAACAACAACAACAACAACAACAACAACAACAACAACAACAACAACAGCAGCAGCAGCAGCAGCAACAACAACAACAACAACAACAGCAGCAGCAGCAGCAGCAGCAGCAGCAACAACAACAACAACTACAACAACAAC
>CAUYUJ010011015.1:0-10000 GCA_963575745.1 Prorocentrum cordatum | reverse complement strand
GCATCGCGGGCGTCGTCTTCCCCGTCCCCCCCCTCGCACGCGCCCTTGCGCACTCGGCCGCCGCGCCGCGACGGCGGCCAACCGGGCCACGACGATCCAGAAATGCAACAATAAGGGGGGACACATGCGAACCCTACCCCTAACCCCCGCGATTTCTGAGGGGGAGGGTGGGGCCCACTTCGTTCGGGAACTCCCGAGCGGAGCGAACCCCACCCTCCCCCTCAGAAATCGCCGGGGGCAGGGGCAGGGTTCGCGCGCGGCCCCCAAGCTACGGCGGCCAGCCGGCCCCCGAAGATCAACAGCAGCAACCTGTCGCACCTGATCTTCCGCGTCGCGCTGCTCCTCCACAGCGCCCTCGACGCGAACTGCGCAAGCATCACGGGCGTCGTCTTCCCCGTTTCCGCCCTCGCACGCGCCCTCGCGCACTCGGCCGCCGTGCCGCGACGGCGGCCAACAGGGCCATGACGATCCGGAAATGCAACAAACTGCACGCGGTCTTCCGCGACGGCTTCCTCAACACGGCGGGTCTGGCCCACCCCGAACACGCCGCCGCCGCCGGCAGGCACCGCGTCGGGACGCTTTTCGGCATCTGCGAGCGCAAGAGCTGGCGTCCGAATGTAGCGCACGCCTCGTCGTCTTGGAGCTTTGCCTCGCCCAACCTGCTCTTGAGCACGGCACGCGAAGAATAAGTCAATTTCGACTGGACGACCGTGCACGCGGAGACGACGGCATTGTGATTCCCGTTGGCGTTAAGAGTCATATCCAAGGAAAATAATCGACGTGAGCTCTTGCTGCCCACGAAGTGGTGGGGCTGCTGAATGAGCAAGTCATCAATGCGATGTCTATGCCCACAGGATGATCGGCAAGGCGGCCCTGCATCAGCGAAGGTGTTCGGTGCGACGAGCTTGAGGTGTCCTCAGGTCCTTGGCCCAATGCCTGGAGCGTCAGTCCTCATTCCTGAGGAGTCTTTAAGGGGCCAGGCCCCGAATTCCGACATCTCTTGGGGTTTGTCGAGTGCCCCCGGGGCTACAGCGCGTCTCCCCGCATGATTCGGGTCCAAAAGGGCCCCGAGGCGGGCCAAGAGGGCCCCACGAGGCCCCCAAGACGGTCCAAGAGGACCCCGAAACGCCCAAAGATCGGCGGGAGACGTCCAAGATGGCCTCAAGATGGCCCAAAAAGCCGCCAACCCGCTCCAAGAAGCCTCAAAGAGGCCTCTCAACAGGGCTCCAAGAGGCAAGAATTGTTGATTATCCATGAATTTTTGACGGATTTTGGCGTTCTCGCCTTTTCGGCTTTCCGACGCTCGAAGACGGCCCAAGAGACCCCCAAGACCACAGCAAAACGGCCCAAGAGGCCTCCAAGAGGGCCCAAAGACGGCGGCTCAAGAGGCGCCCAAGACGGCCCACCCAAAAGAGGGAACACGAACCGAAAATCCTAGACTTCCGCCCCACGAGGCGCCCAGGATGGACCAAAAAGGCGCCAAATAGGCCCCAAGAGGCCCCCAAGAGCCCCCCAACAGGCCCCGAGAGGCCCCCAAACGGCCGAAAAAAACACGAGGCCCGCGAGAGGCCTCCCACGAGATCCCACATTCAATAGGCTTCATACCCACAACCCAAGCACAGTGGCGGGATGGGTCGAAGGCCTATCTCTGAAGATATACAATTATACATATATATATATATATTATATTTATATATATATATATATATATATAATATACATATTACAATACATATTGCTTAGATATATTATATTATAATATATATATATAGATATATACACATACATATCATACATACATACACATGCATGCATGCATGCATGCATACATACATTCATGCATATATATATATATATATATATATATATTCCCCTACATACATACAGACAGACAAACAAACAAACAAGCATACATACATGCATGTATGTATGCATACATACATACACGACAACCTTTCAACCAGGTGCATACACGTATCCAGTGATCTGACCACGCTCTGACTTGCCGACACTAGGATTCTACGCAGAGCTGCTACCGATTGAACAAAAAATGCCATGTCGAGTAGACGACCTGCACGATGGCTGCTTAGCGTCATACATGACTGTAGAACAAACGCTTGGGCCTTGAAAGTATATGCTCACGATATTCCTAACGAGTGGCATAAGTGATATGAGAAGCCGTCAGACGAAAAATCTAGCTGGCCGACAACCTGTCTGGCAAAATGGTTAACCGACGGTTTGTTTAGCTTACAATGTTTATGTACATGTGTATATATGTGTACACGTATATGATTGCAACGCTAAACTGAACTAGACCTGTCCGGCTGGTCTCATCAAACTAGCGACGCTACCCACAATCAAGGAACTACCACCGGATACCCACACTGGTCAACAATGAAGCAACTGCAGGGTACCATCCCCGTCAGACAACGGAGCCAAGTGGGAAAAACAACCCCCATGGCATGGACTCTGGCCACAAGAACAAACGTATTTGTCGTACTTGCCGGTAGCAACGGCCGACTATCCTCTTCGACCGCACACTATTTTTCGCCTCACCTGCACACATGACACAAACCGAACCGATCCAGAAGCCGATTTCCTGGTGTGGGGGACCTCCGTGCCATAGATCGTCCAAGATCTTCGACATCGCGACCTTTCGATGCGGGTTCGCCAAAAGTCCCGACCCCTTCGTTGCTCGACGGCCCCGAGACCCGAAAAGGGCCTCCACAAAACATAATCGACAAAACATCCAGCATTGAGAATAAAACCCACGACGCCGAAGGTCTCGGCTTGGCGCTCCCCGAAACCGAGCTGCACCCCCCACGGCGGAGGAGGCCTCCTGAGGCCGAATAAGGGGCCATGAACACCCAAAAGCTTCGATCCTCGATCTACGGCGAAGACGACCGCGACCACAACGACGAAATCGACGACGCCGACCACGACCACGACGACCACCACGACCACCACGACCACCACAACGATGACAACCACAACCACGACCTAGGTCACGACTACCCCGACCACGACCACGGGCACGACCACAACCACCACGACGACGAACACGACGACGAACACGACGACCACGACGACGACTTTTTCATCAGCGCGTGGGGCTGCGATGTTAAGGACGGCGACTGCGTGCCAACCCACGACTCGAGGCCCTTGAGAGTTTATAGCACATCATCTGAAACCCGCCGCCAGGATGTATTTCCTTAGCGCGAAGTGGCGTGCAGGCGCGGCGCCCACTCGAGCGCTGGCTCAAGAGCTGGGCTCGCTCCACGGCGACAAAAATTATCCAAACAACAACTCGGCTGCCTGAAAGTCGGCATCTTCGTCGGGGAAGCGGTTTTCGTTTTTATCGTTTTTTGCTCGAGCTGCTCCTCGCCGGCTGCTTGGGCACGGGCTCGGGGGAAGAGGGGGGTTCAGGAGGGGGGGCGGGGATCGTGCTGGCTAGAATCTCTCCGAGGACGAGTCGAACTACTTGCGGCCTAGGGCGTCGAGCCATATGCTCAGTTCCTCCCCCAGCCAGCCAGGCGGGGCGATCCCCAGGCGGCGCATCATAGTCTCTTCGGCCCTGGCTGCGGCGATCACGTCGGCGCAGAGGTCCCAGCGAGGTGCTACGAGCAGCAGTTTGATATGCTTCTCGTCGTTGCATTTCTCGATTTTGATCATAGTGACCTGCTGCTCGAGCTGCGTCCTGGTCACGGTCGGCACTGCGTCGCCGGGCGGCTGGCACTTGTCTAAGTACTCGCGAAGCGTCTTCTTGCTGCCGCCGCCGATGTCGACCTTGCGGGGTTTCTCGACGCGCGCCTTGTAGTTGTCAAACTCGGCTGCGAGCGCGACGATCAGCCGGCGCTCTCGGGCCACGTTGAACACGTCGAGGACGGCCGCGCTCAGGGTCCCCAGCCCCTGGGCGCCCATCAGCGCGACCTTGGAGATCGCACGCGGCAGTTCGCTCAAGTTCTCGTCGCGGCTCGCCCTGGTCTTCTCCGTGCGTCGTCCTCGCTGTCGCCGGCCTCCTCTGCGTACTTCGCGGCGCCGTTGGTCCTTGGGCGCGCCCTCGTCGTCGCTCTGGCCCGCGTCGGCACCTCTGCGCCTGAGTTCCCCTACTGCCCCCTTTTGCTCGGCCTTCTGCCTGCCGGCGGCGGCGGCGCCAGAGCTCCCAGTGGCCGGGGGGGGGCCGCGGGGGGAAGGGGCGCCAGCTGGCTCTCGTCGTCGCGGGCTGCGCGGCGGCCGCTGCCGCCATCCTCTCGTCGCGCCGCCTGTCGAAGAGACGCTGGTAGCACGGGGGCGGCGGCTACTAGCGCTGGCGCGTTCCCAGAGGTAGGGGCGCCGGTCACTCTCGCTGTTGTCGCCATCAGCACTGGTCGGGCTCTCGAACATTGATCTGGATCCGGTTGCCGTCGATGGATGGCCGCGCGCAATCCGCGCATGATCTCGCAGTTCGGCCGCGTCCTCAAGCGCCCACACCGCTCGGCGCTTCCCTGAGAAATGTCGCGAGATATGCGCAGGCACCTGTCCCGTCGGCGCCTCGGCCGTCACGCGCAAAGGCTCGGGCTTGATCCCGACGGAGCTGGTGACGTAATTATCGGGGATCGTTGTATATTTCGCGGCATTCGGGCTTCACGCTGATGACCATTAACGGGCATCCGGTCGCGCACGATGGTTTCCATTCATGGGTTAGTTCATGGAGACGTCGGTTCGCTTCCCGTTATTTGCGTTGGTGGCGAAAGCAATGATCGACGCATGAAAATGTAGTAGAGCAGCCGAGGCATACGTTGTCGATAACGATGGCAATGATACTCGTCGATCTTCCGCGACCAGCGGCCGACGAATATGTCTGGCACATGGCAAGACGATGGGCGGTGGAGAACCTTGCGTTACACATTTCAACGTTGCATCGGAGAGGGGTCCAGTAGCTCCGTCTCGCCATCAGTCCCACCCACCCCCCGACCAACGGCAGGCGCATCTGCTGCCATCGAGCCACTGGGGGCCCACTGGCTGCCCATGCACGCGCTGCGGAATAGGCGCGCGCCACATGCAACATAGGCCCGGCGAACGCGCTCGCCCCGAGAGAGCGCATGCATCGTCGGAAGGCCCCATGCCTCCTTGGAAGTCGCGCCCATCGGGTGGCCCAATAATTGTTGCGCGTCGTTGTGGAGCTGGACCGCGCACGGATGGACCCCCGCATCAGCTCGCAGTTGGTCGCCCGGTAGCGGCGGCAATCGTGCCGGGCGCCCACTTGCCCCAGCATGAATCTCAAAACTGCATTCGCTCAGGAACGCGACCAAAAATTGGGCGCGGTAGTCAGGGTCAGAGATGATGACCTTCCACCAGTTGAGCCGATTGATCCTATGTTCCACTGCTGTCGGTGCGAGTTGCCATTCACGAAATACTTCGTCTGCTGCCCAACTCCGACGCACTCCGTCGCAATATTCTCGGTGGGCCCGTCCAAGTAGCATTGAACGCGTCTTCTTAGCTAGGCGCACGTCGAGCTCGCTGCGCCCGGCTGCTGTCAAGACGCAGCTCCCCATGGCAGACCAGGCTCGCCCAGCGACGCCAGCAACGAAGGCGCTGCGTTTATACATCCACGGGCCAAGGCAAGTCCAGTAGTTGCCCGGGCGCGCCCATCCTACGGCGGCTGCCTTGATACACTCGCGAATCTCCGTGCCGTTGGAGCCCGCGGGAGCGACGGGGCCGCGGAGGCGGGCGAGGTCGGCGACGCTGGCGCCTGCGATGCGGTGCTCTACGTCGCGGGTGACCCTGGCTTTGTTAGCATAAACGAGCGCGCCCTGCTTCTCGACGCTCTGGCGGCGACCTGTCACGTGGATGCACTCGGCGAGGGCGACGTTGTCGAGGTAGTCCACAGCGAGCGCCCATCTTGCACGCGGCGGCCCATCGGGGAGCGCAAAGATGCGGATCAGGTCGTCCATGAATACGCCCATTAAAATCTGCTGCTTGGCGTTGGTGATGGGGCACTCTGCCGCGAGGTCGCCATTGGCGAGTTCCGCGGCCCCCTCCAGCCAGGCCCACCACCCCCTTTGAAGGCCGCCATGAAAAGCCCGGGCCCGCTACTGCCCCCCACGCGGCCTCCTGGGGCTGGTCGGACTGAAGCGCGGGAGTTGCTGGCGTCGATGGTTAGGACTGCTCGTGAGCGACGTTGGGCGGGAAGCTCGTCGACGCGCTCGTCATCGGCACGGTCGTAGCGGGCCTCGAACAGGACGCCGTGGCCACCCGTCGCGAACGCATTGCGCACACTGTAAGACTTGACGAGGAAGTGTCGCCCAGCTGCGCGCAGGCGCCACATCGCGACCATCACGGGGAGCACGAGCTCTTCTCGCCGTCGCTGTCGGACGCCGCCAAATCCCACGCCGGGGCTGGACGAGGTCCTCCGCGGTCACAGAGGCCCACTCGTAAGTGCATCCGCCACCAGTGGCAGAAGCAACGCAGGAGTCGGAGGCAATGGTTGATGTCACGAATCTCGTCGCCACTGGACTTTTGGCTTGTATTTCCAAGTGCGACGACCTGGCTCAGACGGCTCGCGATGGAAATGCACGCGCGGCACACGCGTGAGCCAGGGGCGACGCGAAATGGGCGCGGCCGACGCGGGCGTCTTCGAAGGGCATCTGGCAGCGCGGGCGTCGGGCAGGTTGTTCACTTAGGGCAACTTGTTGGACGCGAAGATAACGATCGTCGTTGCGGCCCAGGCCGACGCGCTCGCGCTGGGGATCCACGGGTTATTGTTTAAAGAAAAATGGAAAAGAGAAGATGCGTGATCTCTCGAGGCCACGACAATCCTGGGTTGCATCACCGACGTTTTATTATTCTCCAGATGCGAGCCTTCATGTAGCCGAGGTCCTCCACTGCTGCGTCGAGGTCGGTCTGTGTCGCTCCATACTGCACAGGGCCGTACTGGGCGATGTCCTCCACTGGCGCACTCAGCAATCGTCCGATGCGGGCGTCCTGCAAGTAGGGGCTCGTGGGATGCGGGCTCGCACTCATGCCGCCCTCAGTAGCTGGTTCGGCGAGGGCTGCGAGGAAGGCTTGTCCGCGTGGTCGCATGGCAGCGACGGGGAGGTAGCTGCGCTTCCTGATGCCTGCGCGGGCGCCTGCACGAATGCGGGCGAGACGACCCACGCGGGCGAGGTCGCGCACTGCACACGCTTCTCGTACTTGATCGTCTGCGGCGGTCGGACTTCAACTGATGAGAGACTTGTCGGAGGGTTTGATAGTGTAGGGTATGTCCGTATTCACATAGCTTGGCTCGTTGTAAGAGTCGAAACCGTTCAGCCGTGGCGTCGGTGACCCATGTCGGAGTAGTGCCCTCACGCGCGAAGAACTAATTGGCTGTGCTCTTGATGATGTAGCCAACAACTGCTGCATGTCGGGTCGGGTTCGCGTCGGCTGTGGGTCGCGTGAGTCGCGTACGATGCTGCGCGTGCTGGTCATACAATTCCATAAGGAAGGCGCATGTATGATGTCCCTTCTGTAGGCAAGCGACGAGCAGGCCCCAGTCCCAACGTGGTGAATCCTGGTATCTCTATTGTTCCGGGGTCGAGATGCGCACTTCCATGGTCATGGGCACATGGTCGATGACGGGTAGCGAACGCAAACGCTTGGAGGCATGAAAGGCCATGACCATGTTGGGGACTGCGTACTTCAGACTGGCGGGGGCAATAAAATCTGTCGATCCGGCGTGTGAGTTTAAGAAAGCTACAACCTGAGTTTCAGCTCTGCTGGGGGAGGCCGGGGGGGCTCTGCCGGGGAAGGGGGGGGTGAGGGGGGAGGGGGCCACGGGGTCCACCCTTTCTCCGCCCCCCCCCCCCGGGAATCCCAAACCGCCCCAAGACGGGCCAAAAGGGGCCCGCCAAGACCCCAGAAGGCCTCCGGCGGATGGGTTTAAGAAAGCAACAACCTGACTTTCAGCTTTGCTGGAGGGGGGCCGGGGGGGCTCTGCCGGGCCCCCGGGAATCCCAAGCCGCCCTAAGACGGGCCAAAAGAGGCCCAAGAGGCCACCAAAACGGTCCAGGAGGCGCCCGAAACGGCCCAAGAGCGCTCCTGGACGCCTAATATGGCCTGAAGACTGCCTAACAAGTCTCCAAAACGCCTCAAGGAGATCCCATGAGGACCCCAAAGAAGGCTCCAAGAGGGTACAATAATAAAGTTGCTAACAGGTTTTGAAGCACTTTAACATTATCGCATTTTCTGTCTTAGAAGCGCCGAAGACGGTCTAAGAGGCCCCCAAGATCGCCCCAAGACAGCCCGAGAGTCCCCCAAGAGGAGCCAAGACGGTCCAAGAGGGCACCAATATAGCCCTGGAGGCCCCCCAAAACGACCCCGAGAGGCCCCCAAGATGGCCTCAAGAGGGTGACTCCGAACGGACCCTTCTGGTCCTCCACCCCAAGATGACCCCAAGAGCCCCCAAGATGCCCCCGAGGCGCCCCCAAGGGGCCCCCAGAGGCCCCCAAGAGGTCCCCAAGAGGCCCCCAAGATGACCCCGAGAGACCCCCAAGAGGCCCGAAAGGCCCCCAAGAAGCCCCAAGAACCGAGAGGCCCCAAGAGGCGCTCACTCGCGTGCTGCCAGGCCAGAAGTGCACGGCCTGACTTGGTACTGCTCGGAAGCGAAAGCGATGAACGAAGAACCTTCCGCCCGTCGCCGTCACCAGTCGTCGGTCCTCGGCCGTCGGCAGCCGTCCGCCGTCAGTCGTCGTCGTCCTCGTCGTCGTCGTCGGTTCGTCGTCATTAAACCCTTCGTCGGTCGTCGTCGTAATTATCCCGCTCGTCGACCGTTGGTCGTCCGTTGTCGTCGTCATCGTCCATTTCAACAACAATAGCATCACGAGCGCCCCGGATCGGCGGCATTGACCGGAGGCCACTACAATAGTCAATACGGCTGTGAAGCTTGTGACTGCCAGAATAGCTGGGGCCCAGGTTCCAATAACTGTTGATGGCGTTGAGCTCGTCGATGTCCATCTCGCTGTGGATATACTAGGCCAGGTCATATGCGGGTCCTGTTTGGTAGGGGCCGATGCTGGAATCGGTGCATTCGTTTGTCCGTGTTGGCCGAAACGTCAATGCATGGCATTAAACATAATCGGGGCGATTCGTCTGGGCGTATTGCTGGCACGATGTAATTTCCATATCCAAAGCTCCAGACAGGTCTTCTTCCAAAAAGGATGGTCCTGGGCGGGGTGTGGGCGTGGTGAAAAATAGGCGACACTAATACATATATATATATATATATATATATATATATATACATATATATATACATATATATGACCCGATGTGGACCCCGTTGTACATCCACGCTTCCAGCTCGGCTTTGTATATGAAGAGGTGCGGTCACCACGCGGATGATGTTCTTTTTTTGATCTAGCTTACATGAGAATACAATACTGCATCCAGCGCAGGAGTTGGTGCCCGCTGCTCGTGTCCAACCAAACTGTATCCAGTTATGAGATGCTGTCCGTTCCCGATGATGTAAGGCATGAACGATTCTTGCCCCGGTGCCGGTGCCGGTGCCGGTGCCGGTGCCAGTGCCGGTGCCGGTGCCGGTGCCGGTGCCGGTGCCGGTGCCGGTGCTGGTGCCGGTGCTGGTGCCGGTGCCGGTGCCGGTGCGGGTGCCGGTGCCGGTGCCGGTGCCGGTGCCGGTGCCGGTGCCAGTGCCGGTGCCGGTGCCGGTGCCGGTGCCGGTGCCGGTGCCGGTGCCGGTGCCGGTGCCGGTGCCGGTGCCGGTGCCGGTGCCGTTGCTGGTGCCGGTGCCAGTGCGGGTGCGGGTGCGGGTGCGGGTGCCGGTGCCGGTGCTGGTGGCCGGTGCCGGTGGCCCGTAGCCGGTGCTGGTGCCAGTGCCGGTGCCGGTGCCGGTGCCGGTGCTGGTGCCGGTGGCCGGTGCTGGTGCGGGTTCTTGTTTTCCCAGAACATCCTCTCCTTCTCCCTCCCGCCTCCCGCCTCCCAGCATTGCCACTCCCGCCCCTCCAGGGAAGCCCCGCCTGAGCGA
>CAUYUJ010011014.1:0-25203 GCA_963575745.1 Prorocentrum cordatum | reverse complement strand
CTCTCATCCTTCCGCCTCCTCCTCCTCCTCCTCCTCCTCCTACTCCTCCTCCTCCCCCCTCCTCCTCCTCCTCCTCCTTTGACGGGCGGAGAAGGGTATGACATGAACTCGTTCGTTGTCGGGGGCGCCTGTCCCAGGGCGGCTGGAACATGTATACCATTACGGTGGCACCGTAGGGGTACAAACCTTCCAACCGCCCAGGGGCAGGCGTCCCCGACGGCGGAAAAGCTTATTTCATACCGTTTTTCGCCCGCTGACTCCTCTCTCTCTCTCTCTCTCGCTCTCTCGCAGCGCCATCGGGCGTCCCATCGCGGTCGCCGCGCCGCGCCCGACCGCGCACAAACGCACCGCCGGGGCAGGTGCGGGACCTACCTGCTGCGGAGGGGGGGGGAGGGCCGCCCACTCCCCCCCTTCTTCCACCTCCTCCCCCTCCTCCTCCTCCTCTCCTCCTCCTCCTCCTCCCTCCTCCTCCCTCCTCCTCCTCCTCCATCTCCTCCTCCATCTCCTCCTCCTCCGCCTCCTCCAGCTCCTCCTCACTGGCTCCCCCCCACCCTCCCTCTCCTCCAGGCGCCCCTACGTTTTAGCCCGGCTCAAGGAATGCTGCCGGAGGCGTGGGGCCGAGGCTCTGGCCGTGACTTCGCGCGGCGGGGGGCGTGTCCTCCGATCCCGGGCCCAGGATCGCAGGGTCGGCGCAAGGGGAAAGCTGGTCCCCCTCGAACGGGAGCCCTCCCCGAGCCGGCAGAACATCTTGGGCACTCGTTCTCGGTGGCAACTCATGGGAGCCTCCCAACACCATCTTGTCGGCTCTTGCGAATCAACGCCGATCGACGCTGATCGGCGCTAAAGCGACGCTGATCGACGCTACCTCGTGGACTCCGAGACGCCAATCGACGCTAGCCGACGCTGAAAGACGGAATTGAGAGGGTGGACCAGGCTCCCATGATTTGCCACCGAACGCCCACCCTAAAATTTTCCTTTGGACCTCCCCTGGAGCGCACCCTGACCAGGATCCCGAGGCGGATCTGGCAGCCTCTTCTGGAGTTGGGCGCCCGAATTATCCGGGGTAACTCGGGTCCGAGGTAACGCGGGTTTGGATTCCCGAAAAACGAACCCGAGTTAGCCCTGACCCGAGTTACCCCTGATGATTCGGGGCTCTGCACGCCCGAGCTATCCGGGGTAACTCGGGCCCGGGGTAACTCGGGTTCGGAATCCCGAAAAGCGAACCCGATTTAGCCCTGACCCGAGTTACCCCTGATAATTCGGGGCTCTGACGGAGCGCGCCCTGACCAGGATTCCGAGGCGGGTTCAGCCGCGGCGGCGCGGCCCCCTCTGGAGAACAAGGGGGGAGATCGACACCGACACTCCCCCCGACCTCTCCCAGTGAGGCTGCGCCCTGGCCACGACTCCGAGGCGCACCCAGCGGTGACGACGAGGGCCCCCCCGGAGGTCTGCAGGGTGAAAAAGTGGAGAAAAGCATCGGAAATTAAAAAAAAACTATATGTATATATATATATATACATATATATGTGTATGTTTATATATATATATATATTGTTTTTTTGGTTTTTTTTTTAAATTTAAAAAAAAAAAAAAAAAAAAAAAAAAAAAAACAAAAAAAAAAAAAAAAAAAAAAAAAAACTGGGAGGGGGGCGTGCCCGACGTAAGAGTCACGCGAGCCGGCCCCCGCGCTCCCCCGGCACCGCCCGCGCGGAGGGCCGGCGCCACCCCGGGGAAAGGAAAGAGGAGCGCACGGAGAGCCGCACCCGGCGAGGCATCGCCGCAGGACCGCCGCTCGGCCCGAGGCCCCCGATCGCGCGGCCGCCGCGCCCGGGCGGGAGGGCCGGCAGGTCCCCATGGGCGATGCACTGGGGCGCACAGATAGGGGGCCACATGCGAACCCTACCCCTACCCCCCAAGATTTCTGAGGGGGAGGGTGGGGGTTCACTTCGCTCGGGAGCTCCCGAACGAAGTGAACCCCAGGACCGCGGCTCGGCCCCCGATATCGCGCGGCCGCCGCGCTCGGGCGGGAGGGCCGTCAGTGACTACCTACCAGACCACCCCAACCCAACCCGAAGACCCAAATTTCGGGTTGGGGGGGTAAGGGTTCCACATGTGTTTTTGTCGATGTTCCCCGACCCCCCCCCCCACTGGAAAAATCGAGGGTAAATCCGAGCCTTCGGGTTGGGTTGGGGTGGTTTGGTAGGTGGTGAGGCAGGTCCCCATCGGCGATGCACTCTAACGAGCGAAGAACGGTGTGAAATGAGCTTTTCCGCCGTCGGGGGCGCCTGTCCCAGGGCGGCTGGAGAGTTTATACCCTTACGGTGGCACCGTAGGGGTATCAACTCTCCAGGCGGCCAGGGACAGGCGCCCCCGACAGCGAAAAGTTTATTTCATACCGTTCTTCGCTCGCTGAGCATTGGGACGCACAGGCCACATGCGAACCCTACCCCTACCCCCCAAGATTTCTGAGGGGGAGTGTGGGGTTCACTTCGCTCGGGAGCTCCCGAACGAAGTGAACCCCGGCCTCCACCCCAGAAATCGTGGGGGGTAGGGGTAGGGTTCGCATGTGGCCCCCGAACAGAGACAGACCAGTACAACTCCACTCCGCGAGACCTCCCAGGAGCCCACGACAGTGGCGACAGTTGCGCGCTTCCGGGGCCCCTCAATGAGCCGCGAGTTCTCAACAAAGGCCCCGTACTACCTACAGTCGACCCGTATGATGAGGATGCGCGATAGGGATGCGAGGGCCCTGGACCTGTTCCGGAGCTCTTCGAGCAGGGCCAGGTCCCCATCGGCGATGCATTGGGACGCACAGAGACAGACCAGTACTACAGTCGGCCCGTATCATGAGGATGCGCGATAGGGATGCGAGGGCCCTGGACGCCCGTTCCGGAGCTTTTCGAGCGGGGCCAGGCCCCCATGGGCGATGAATTGGGACGCACAGAGACATACTCGTACTACAGGTCGGCCCGTGTCATGAGGACGCATGCGATGAGGATGCGAGGGCCCTGGACGCCCATTCGCAAGCTTTTCGAGCGGGGCGCGGCCAGCGAGTGGCCAAGGATGGGCCGAGGAGGCGAGGATGCAAGGGTACCCTTAGGAGGGCTGCCCATCCTTGCCATGCGAGCTGGCTGTGCATGTCCTCCTTGGAGGCGCGCGCCCGACCCGAACACAAATAATGCACCCAGATTGTGGCGGATCGCTTCCCGAGTGGCGTGGCCAGAAAGCGCCCGCCACAACGCACAGACTGCAAGGCTTCTCGGTGGGCGCGTCGCCCCTGAAAGGGGGCGACAAGCACACAGTATTAGTATTAGGTCGGGAACCTCCCCCTACAGGCGGACTTTGGAATGTAAAATGATCCTAAAATATTCAAAAATGATCAAAAATACTCGAAACATCGTCCCCTGTCTATTGTTTTACTATTCCTGAACACTCCTCCTGTAGAGGGACATGCCCGACTTAATATCAGTATGCTGGGGTGACGCCGCTGTCAGGCCCCCACCAGGGGCGATGCACGGGCGGAGCGGGGGGTGGGGGCCACTCGGACGGTGCCTCTTCGACCCAGGAGGTCCGCTCAACAGGGGTTCTCCAGCGCTTCCTTGGAGCCTGTCCTGGTCTTGAGTCGGGCGTGTCCCTCTTCTGGGGTGAGATTCAAAAATAGTCAAAAAAAAAATTGGGTCGGTGTTGTTGACTATTTTCGACTATTCAAATATTCTACGACCATTTCGAATTTCTCGTCCGAAATCCGCCTGCAGGGGGACATGCCCGACCTACTCCTGGTCGGCTCTTCGCCCCAGGGCGGCTTGAAACTGCACCAGGGCCCGGCCAGAAGCTCGCCCCAAGACCGCGAAAACGTCAACCAGAACGGACCCTCGCGCAAGCCTCCCCTGACGACCTCGCCCACTGGTCCTCATGGCTGCTCCTGGGCCCTCCCAAGGCCCCCCACATGTTACCCATCGGTCGGAAGGAACCAGGTAGAAACATGAAGTAGGAAGGCGGATAAAGTAGATTGGGTTCGGGCCCGCCCAGAGAATAACCAAACGCAGCAAAAGCATGTCGATTCTTGAAGTAGGAAGGCGCTTGAAGTAGATTGGGTTCTGGGGAATCCAAAAACACCTACTTGCAACGACCCATGGGCAACCTCGAGGAACCAGGACGCTGGCGCGCCCGAGACACTTGTATAGCCGTGGGCCGAAACCTTCGTAGCTCTCTCCCAGTGGAATTTGCACAAAAAAAAAAAAAACTGGCCCTCGGGGCCCCAGGACCGTGCGGTGACGCACGGCGCGGTGGTGACCTCTCGGACTCCACGGCGCCATCTCACCGCGCGATCCGCCACCGCACGGCTGCTTTTTGGGAACTCGGAGGCCCGGGGCTGCCCCCGAGGCGACTTCGGAGAGAGTAAGGCCCGAGCCCCCACAAAAAACGGCGCGGTGACCCCGAGCCCTCGCGGGCTCGCCGCGCGGCGAGGGCACCACGCCGCTCGGGTGCCCCCAAGCCCTGGCTGCCCCCAGGGCCCCCGCCGGGGCCCCCCGGGGCCGGCCGAGGCGACCGCGGCGGATGCGCGAGTCCGCCGGCACGCAGATCCCGTCCTCGACCTGTGGGGCCACAGGGGGGCGCGGCGTGCTGATGTTGACGCGCCGTCTGCCAGGACAGCGCAGGGCACAGAGCGGCACCCACGGAGTGTTGAAGACCGTGGACTTTGGCGCTGCTGCTCTCCAAACAGCAGGGCTGCGCGCGATACTTGAAGCAAATGGATGCGCAACGCACGCTGGACAATCTCTTCAAGCGTACTCTTGAGCGCATTTTTTTTTCGCGGCCAGAACGGGCTTTAGAGGGGGGCGGTGGGGGGGGGTAACGCCTACCCCCGCCATGTGGTTCAGGCACCACAGGTCCTGTGCGCATCACAGCAACCACCACAGCGCACAGTCCAGGATGCACCGCACCGCCGAAGACGAGTGCACCACATCGCCGATGTACTGCGCAGTGCATACGTGCAGCACCAGTGATTTTCCCCCATACCCACCTTCATGCATTTTCTTGTGCTGGTGTTTTTACTGGACGACGAGGGCGCCCGAACGCAGGACGACGAAACCAATAACGATAACGACGATGACGACCAGGACGAGGACGAGGACGGAGACGGGGACGACGACGACGAAGACGATAAGGAGGACGAGGAAGACGAGGACGAGGACGAGGACGGGGACGAGGACGACGAGGACAAGGTCACTGCATTGCGAAGGCCCCCGTGTTTTACACGCTTCCTGGTGCTTGTTCTACACGGGTGACGCCACGAGCAACATCTCAGAATACGAGGGGGTCATCCAGGCGCTGACGCCCGCCCTGGATCATCCAGCTCCCTGCTTACGTTCCCGCGCTGACTCCCTGCTGGTTGCCAGGGGCTTAGCTTGGCATGGAGGTGCGTGTCCCCAGGATTGCGGTCATTGTGTGTTTTTGTTTGCGGTTTGTGCGTTCCATGCTTCTGCGGCTTGCGCGTTTCCATGCGTTCCATTGTGTACGCACACACACACACACACACACACTACAGTCACTGGAACCATCGCGCACGCTTCGCGCGCGCTCATATTCTAGCGCAGGCCAGGGTGTTCCTGGAAGAGATTGCTCCCCGCCATCATGCACAAGCGCGTGCCATCGTCGCATCATCTTCACACTCATCCCCATTCCCATCCTCCCCCTGGTACTCTCCTAATCATGGTGCTCATAGTCATCATAAGAATCGGCATGGACAACAGGATAATCACCAATAACAACAATACCATGAGCATAGCCCAATGCTGCCAGCCATGACTTCACGTCGAAACCGCGCATTGACATCCAAATCATCATCAGCAGCAGCCTCCTCCTCCTCATCATCATCCTCATCATCATCATACCATCATCGTCATCAACATCACCATCAGCATCATCATCAGCAGCATCATCAGAACCACCATCATCATCAGCATCATCATCATCGTCATCATCATTATCAGCATCGTCATCATCACCATCGTTATCAGTATCATCATCGTCAGCAGCATCACCATCATCAGCATCATCAGCATCATGATCATCACCAGCAGTATCAGCATCATCATCATGATCGACATCATCATCAGCATCATGATCACCACCACCATCCTCATCAGCAACATGATCAGCATCATCATGAGCATCACCAAAAAGCCAGCATCATCATCATCGTCATCATCATCAGCAGCTACATCATTACCAGCAACAGCAGCAGAATCATACCCATGATCTTGATCAGCATCGTCATCATCATTAGCAGCATCAACATCACTGTCATCAACACCACCACCACCACCGACATCATCATCACTATCGTCGTCGTCATCATTATCATCAGACCAATCAGAATCAGCATCCTGATTATCATCATCAACATCATCGAAAAGTCAGCCTCGTCATCAGCATCATCGTATCACCATCAGCGTCGCCATCATCATCAGCATCGCCATCATCCGCAGCATCATCGTCATCGTCATCAACACCGCCACCAACACCCTCGTCATCATCATCAGACTAATCATCATCAACATCCTGATCATCATCCTGATCATCGTCATCATCACCAATATCAGCATCATCTGCATCGCCATCATCATCAGCATCAGCATCATCAGCATGGTCATCGTCATTCACAGCATCATCATCATCATCATCATCATCATCATCATCATCATCATCATCATCATCGTCATCAACACCACCACCACCACCGTCGTCATCACCATCATCAGACCAATCATCATCAACATCCTGATCATCATCATCATCATCATCATCATCATCATCATCAGCAGCAGCAGCAGCATCATCATCATCCGAATCATCATAGTCGTTTCCACTCCCATCACCATCATAACCGACACCGCTACGCGGATCCTGCAACTGTCAGACTCTGCGCGCGCTGCCCTGGCGAGACTCCAGGCTGATACCCCGCCGCAGGATCCGCGACCGCCCCAGACCCCCAGGTGCTCACAACTCCCATCACCCTCATAACCGACACCGCTACGCGGACGCGGATACCCATACATCTTTGGACGCCCTACATGGGTACGGAAAGAATGGGCACAATGCCCAACAACAAATGTTGTCCCAAACCAACAGCGGCTGCTTTTGGGCAGGCGGCCTTCTGTCTCGAATGGACACAGGCCGCGGCGGCGTGGACAGCGAACCCTGTTCAAAACGAACAGAAACTGCTGTTGGGCATTGTACCCAAGCTTTCCGTACCCATTTCGGGCGTCCAGAACGTCACCACCCTGTACATCGTCACTGTCGTCACCGCCCTAATGAGCATCCACACCGTCGTCGTCGTCGTCCTCGGCCCGCTACCTCCCGGAGAGAGGCCTCCCGAGGAACAGCCAGCCGACTGCGCGCCTCGGGGAGCCTCTCGGAAGCCTTCGGGGGAGCGGGGCCAATCCCAGAGGGGGAACCTCTCGGAGCCCCTCGGAGTAGCCTCTCGGAGCCTGCGGCCTTCGGGGGAGCCTCTCGGAGGCCTTCGGGGGAGCCTCTCGGAGGCCTTCGGGGGCCTCTCGGAGGCCTCTCGGAGGCCTTCGGTGGAGGGGGGGGGGGGCGGGCCAAGCCCGGGGCCAGGCTCAATCCATCGCACATTCGCCGTGCAAGTTCAAGCTTCGACGCATGCCCTGGCAGGAACTGCCGACTGCAGGACAATGCGCGGATGCACAGTGTAATGCCGCCAAATGCGCCTGCTGTTTCTCTCACGGAAGAGAGCAGGGACCTCTCACACGTCCCAATTCCGAGGCGCACGCTCTCCCTCCGCTTTACCCCAAGTACCTGAGGCGCAGCACTGGCCATCGCTCGGACGTCCATTCCCTGTGTTTTTGTTAGGTTTCGTGCGTGGTTTTTTCGCCAAATGATCAAGGATGCTCCTCGATGGCCCTCGCCGAAAAGAAATGCACACGTCCGAGCGATGCCAGGAGCAAAGAACAGGAGAGATGGCGTGACCTTGTTCAGGATCCTCTGGGCCAAGGTGTGAAACACGTCCTGCGCCAGCCCCGCGCCGGGAGGCAAACCGAGCGGCGGCCGAGAGGGGCCCTGCACGCGCCAGCGAGCAGCACTCCGCGCACCAATGCTGCGCGCCGCAGCCGCTATGGCAGCTCCTCCTCCGCGTCCTCCTCCTCCTCCTCCTCCTCCTCCTCCTCCTCCTCCTCCTCCTCCTCTGGGAGGAGAGACGGGGCCGAAGGGAGGGACGGATGGGAGGTTGCGGAGGAGGGCATGGCAAGGGAAGATGGAACACAGGAGGGTGTGAGTGCAGGGGCCAAGCGTGGCCTCCAGGGCCAAACGGGCGCTGCCGACGCCGCGCCCGCCGTCGGCTCCGGCGGGCGCCGCCCTGGCCGCACTCTCTCTTGGGCTCCGAGCGATGGTGCCTCCGAGGAGACCCCCCGACATCGTGCGGTCTTTTCGCAACGTCAACCCCCAGAGGTCTGGATCCCTCCCCCGGGATCGGCTTCTTCAACCCGCGTCGTTTTTGACGGCCCTGGGGCCCGACCAAGGACCCCTGTAGGCCGACGATGGTGAACAACCTCCCGTCGTGACTTGGGGGTCTGGTCTCCCATTGATTCCAGAGAAGCCTTATGTCGGGCGTGTCCCCCTACAGGGGGATTTTCGACGAAAAAAAAAAATACCGCAACAATACCCCCCCCCAAAAAAAAGGTCCCCAGACTATCCTTGGAGTATGTTTTGACTATTTTGGGGGTATTTTCTATTTTTCGTCGAAAATCCTCCTGTACGGGGACAGGCCCGACTTAAGAGAAGCCATGGTCGGTGGGGGGGATGCGGGCTCCCTGGCGATCGATGTTGGAGCCCCTGGGGCCCTCCTGGGGCTCGCGGGGGGTGCTCCGGAGGCCGCGGGGGACCCCCGTGGAACTCCCCGGGGGGCACCTCGGAGGCTCACTCCGGGGACCTGCCCGCAGGCACTCGCTCCGCTCCTGCGCCGAAGCTGCGCCGGACGTCCTCCGTTGATCTGGGCCGACCCTGAGTCGCGGGTCGAACCTGAGTCGAACTCGAGGCGAACTCGAGTCGAACTCGAGTCGAACTCGAATCGAACTGGAGTCGAACTGGAGTCGACCAGATCCGCCACTGGGGAGACCATAAGGTACCGATACTGCTACTCCCCACGCCTCTCCTAGGGCGCCTCCTGACCAGGACGTCCAGGCGAATCCAGCGGTGGCGACGACGGAGGCCCAGGAGGCCCAGAGAGGGGAAAACGAGGGGAGGGTAGTGGTATGGGTACCTTTTCCTCCTCTGAGTCAAGTGGGCCCCAGGGAGGTCCCCCCCACAACGAGCACCTAAGGCACCTTGGGGCCAGGGGCTCACCCGCGCTGCACCCGCGCTGCACCTGCGCAGCGCCCGCGGGTTGGGCCGTCCGCCCCTCCGTCTGCCTCCGCCGGGACTGGCGCCCGTCGTCGTCGTCGTCGTCGCCCTCGTCGCCGTCTTCGTCGTCGTCGTCGCCGCCGTCGTCGTCGTCGTCGCCTTCATCGTCGTCGTCGCTCCTCTGTTCCAGACTCAATCACTCACACTCGGATTCACTCACACTCAAACTTGCTCACACTCAGACCCACTCGTACTCAGACTCACTCATACTCAGACTCGCTCATACTCAATCTCTCGCACATTCAGACTCACTCAGACTCACCCGAGCTCAATGTTCACCGCGATATAACAGGCGTGGCTCTTGGGCACCCCAAGAGGGAGCCGCCAGGGGTGGGGACACACCAGGTTGAACGCCAAGATTGTGAGGTCTCAGGCGGCTTGTCTGTGCACATGCGCAGAATCCTCTGCTTTCGGAGCAGCTTGTGAGCGCGTTTCGGGCAAGGCGCTGGTTTCAGCACTCCCAAAGGGAGGCCGCCAGGGGTTTATGCCGGGCCCGTTCGAGCCAAGATTGCGGAGGGGTCTCGGGCAGCTTGCTTGCCTCGGACACCCCAGACCCGTCCGAGTTTCAAGCTGCTTGCGAGGAGGTCTCCAGCGGGTCGTTGGCTCCAGCACCCCACGGGTCCTAGATAGTGGAGATGCCTCAGGCGGCTTGCCTGCTATAGTATCAAATACACGTAGCCTAAACTTTCATTCGCACTCAAGCCACTCACACTCAGACCACTCACAGTCACACTCAGACAGTTCAGACCTCTCACACCCACATGCACATTCAGACACTCTCATACGGCTCACACGTTCACACTTTGACCCACACATTCACACTCTGACCCACTCGCTCACAGCTTATCATACTCAGACCCGTTCATGTTTAGACTCCCTGACACGCAGACACTCGCAGCGGGAATTGTGGAGAAAAACACATACGGGAATCCCCGCGTCGAATTGTGTGGCAAGGCTGGAGGCCTTGCGCGCAGCATGCGGCGAGAGGGCGACCCCGCAGCCCCTGTTCAAAAAACCCCGGGACGACCCAACCCTTTTTTAAGCATGTGGCGAATATACATCGGATCGCTGAATACAAAAGCAAGCCTTGCATGATCCGCAGTGCCCTGGAGCGCTTCGCCAAAGAACGTCGGGCAAGAGCAAGATATTCCACATGTGCGGCGTCAGCCTTAAAAAGTCAGGTCGTTGGCAGGAGAGCGGCCACGAGGAGGCGTGGAAACATGTGGAGGATGGACGCCTGAAAACAGAATTCGTTGGAGTAGCAGCGCCTTGCGCTGTGCTCGCATTGCAGGACAGCGTTCTGCGCGCTATGACAGTACAGCGCCTTGCGCTATACGTAGCATGTTCCCGCATGCGTTGCAAGCAACAAGCAACTGACGAAAGGATGCGGCATGGGCAACGGACAGCGCCATGCGCTACTATTCGCTGCGCGGCGCTCGCACACGCCGCATCACTCCGCTAGCCCTCCCAAAAACCCGTCGCAGCCCCCCAAGGGACGGCGAGGTGCCGTGGTGATCCGCGTAGGACGTACCTCCGCTGGGCCTCCCAGTAGTCCACGAAAGTGGCGACAATTTCGCAGATCGCAGGAGGCGGCCAGGTCTCGTGGTGTCCGCGTAGGAGGTACTTTCGTTGGGCCTCCCAGAAGCCAACGAACGTGGCGACAGCTTCGCAGATCGCAGCCCCCGAGGGGACGGCGAGGTCTCGCAGTGATCCGCGTAGGAAGCACCTCCGCTGGGTCTCCCCGGAGCCCACGAAAGTGGCGACAATTTCGCAGATCGCAGCCCCCCACGGGACGGCGAGGTCTCGTGGTGATCTTCGTATGACGTACTTCCGCTGGGCCTCCCAGACGCCCACGAGAGTGGCGACAGCTTCGCAGATCGCAACCCCCCAAGAAACGGCGAGAAGTCGTGGTGATCCGCGCAGGACGTACCTCTGCTGGACCTCCCAGTAGTCCACGAAAGTGGCGACAGCTTCGCAGACCGCAGCCCCCCAGGAGGCGGCGAGGTCTCGTGGTGATCTGCGTGGGACACCCCTCCGCTGGACCTCCTAGGAGGCCTGGAAAGTGACGACAATTTCGCAGCCCACCAGTGGACGGCGAGGTCTCGCGGTGGTCCGCGCAGGACGCACCTTCGCTGAGCCTCACAAAAGCCCACGAAAGTGGCGACAGCTTCGCAGATCGCAGCCCCCCCAGGGGACGGCGAGGTATCGCGGTGATCTGCGTGGGACACCCCTCCGCTGAACCTTCCAGGAGCCCACGAAGCGGCGACAGCTTCGCACATCGCAGCCCCCCAGGGGACGGCGAGGTCTCATGGTCATCTGCGTGGGACGCCCCTCTGGTAGACCTCCCAGGAGCCCACGAAAGTGGCGACAGCTTCGCAGATCGCAGCCCCCCAGGAGACGGCGAGGTCTCATGGTGATCTGTGTGGGACACCCCCCCGCTGGACCTCCCGGGAGCCCGCGAAAGTGGCGACAGCTTCGCAGATCGCAGCCCCCCAGGGGACGGCGAGGTCTCATGGTGATTTGCGTGGGACACCCCCCCGCTGGACCTCCCAGGAGCCCACGAAAGTGGCGACAGATTCGCAGATCGCAGCCCCCCATGGGACGGCGAAGTCTCATGGTGATTTGCGTGGGACACCCCTCCGGTGGACATCCCAGGAACCCACGGAATTGCTGACAGTTTCGCAGATCGCAGCCCCCCAGGGAGCGGCGAGGTCACGGGGCAGGGAGGAGGAGGAAGAAAACGAGGAGGACGAGAATGGAGGGAAGGAGGAGGAGGAGGAGGAGGAGGAGCATGAGGAGGAGGAGGAGGAGGAGGAGGAGGAGGAGGAGAGGAGGAGGAGGAGGGGGAGGGGGAGGGGGAGGGGGATGAGGAGGAGGAGGAGGAGGAGGAGGAGGAGGAGGACGAGGAAGAAGAGGAGGAGAGGAGACCACAGCGCTCTATTCGAAACGAGTACTCCAGATTTCGTAATAAAAGGGAGGGGGTCTGGACCCTCCAAGACAAGCCATTTCAGACCTCCCCCGTGGGAGAACCCTCCAAAACATCGTCCCCAGACCCCCCAGGCCCTCCAAGATAGCCTGGAAGAGACCCCCCCCGAAATGAGACCCCCCTCCCTTTATTACGAAATCTGGAGTACCCAACACAGGAAAGCTAAGAAAAATACGACTTGCTCGAGAGGCCAACGAACATTACCCAAGATTCTGCCCCAACGTATACGTTGCATTGTTTGTTGATCAAGGTGGTGGAGAAAAGGGGCGTCATTGGTCCTGGTTGGCTGCCGGTCGCTTGGGGGAGTGGGTGTTCATTAGCAGGGAAAGATGACAAAGACGACCTCCCCGCCCGCAAGCCGTCTCGCTCACTCCCGCCCGCCCTCCCAACACAGAAGTAGCACCCGAACGAACATCAGCATGTTCAGAGGCGTCTCCTTGGAACCACGAGAAGGCCCATATTGAAGGGCCCCCAGGACACACAAATGAATACACACAAATAAAAAGATTCCCCCTATTTTCTCATGTTTTCTGGGTTTCTGTCTTCCCCCCACTTCCCATATTTTCCCATAGTTTCTGGGGAATCGAGGATTAATTGTGTCTGTGTGCTTCTTCTCCTCCTGACATATGCACGACGCTGGGGCGCCAGGTGCGCCAGGCACCCCCGGGGCCCAAGCGTGCCAGGCGCGCCCGGTGCGCCAGACTGGCCGCGTGCGCCACGTGCGCCATACACCCTGCGAAATGCTTAAGAAATCATGGGATAAGAAATTCATAGTCTCAGAACTTGAATAAAAACCCAACATTTCTATCAACATCGTGGGATTTACATTGAAAACTTAAGAATAATCGAGACTCTGGACGAAAACTTAGGTTTTCTTAAGCATCGCCTAGGGTGTATGCGTGCCGCACGCTCCAGCCGCACCAAGTGCTCCACGTTCGGGGCACGCGCAAGATTCAGGGGGACGTAAGACCTGGGTACAGGGGACTCGGAAATCCCCGACGAGGTCGTGAAAAAAATGACGAGGCCGAGCCTGCATTTTGACGAGGCCTCCCGCTGCAGACATCCAACGAAACTCCTCAAAATCCGAGGCGCGGTCGTCAAAAAACGATGGCGAACCCGAGTCCTGGCAAACCCGGGTCTTACGCTCCCCCAAAAGATGTGCCAGGACCGCCCGCGCACGTGACAGCACACATCGGGAAGCATGTCAGCCCCCACCAGCCTTGTCGAAGAACCATGCACCATCGCGGCGGGGTGGTCATCATAGTGGCTGGTGGGCCTGCACGCAGCAGGCGATATGCCAACACCTCCGCCGCCCCTGTCCCGAAACCAGTGGTCCGTGACCGCGGGATGGTGGGGTACGATCCAGATTCAGCCGCGGAGTGTCTGTTGTAGTGTTGTTGACATGGACGGAGGCCTTGCGCGCAGCAGGCAACATGAAGGCACCCCCGCCGGCCCCGTCAAAAAGCAACACGTACTGATGGCTGAGCCGACGAGGATGACCCAAGGTTTTACCCCAGTGTACTCCAGATTTCGTAATAAAAGGGAGGGGGTCTGGACCCTCCAAGACAAGCCATTTCAGACCTCCCCCGTGGGAGAACCCTCCAAAACATCGTCCCCAGACCCCCCAGGCCCTCCAAGATAGCCTGGAAGAGACCCCCCCCCGAAATGACCCCCCAGGCCCTCCAAGATAGCCTGGAATAGCCGGTTTCGTGCGTGGTTGTTTCGCCAAATGATCCAGGATGCTCCTCGATGGTCCTCGCCGAGAAAAAAGTGCACACGTCCGAGCGATGCCCTCCTCCTCTTCCTCCTCCTCCTCCTCCTCCTCCTCTTCCTCCTCCTCGTCCTCCTCCTCCTCCTCCTTCTCCTCCTCCTCCTCCTCCTCCTCCTCCTCCTCCTCCTCCCAAAAGTGCACTCTGCCACGCGGGCTGTTAAAACGACGCGAAGATCGGGACAAAATCGGATCGGGATAACGGACACATCCCAGCACCCGAGCCCACCGAAGCAGCACACCGACATGTCGCAGCACGCATCCCGGCACACCCGGGGGGGCGCGGCCGGCACGCAACGCAGGCAGGCCAGCACCGAGCACACATCCCAGCACACCCAGGGGGGGCCACGGCGAGCACATCTGACAGCGCAGCCTTCGGACGACGCGAAGATCGGGACAAAATCGGATCGGACATTCGGGAGCCTGCGCCCTCCGCGAGCACGGCAGGGCAGCCGCCTCCGTCGGGGCGACGGGCGGCGCGGCGACGCCGCGGCGCCCCCGCCCCCCCCCCCCGACGGCCCAGCCGCAGGCGGCCAGGGGCCAGACCCAGAGCAGCACGGAGGGCCGGTGCGGCGGGCAGCGGGCACGCAGGCGCCCCCCCCTGTCGAAGTGCCGAAGGTAAAACGACGCGAGGACCGGGACAAAGTCGGACCGGGAGGACTCGAAATCTCTGGCAATCTGCGGGTTTGGAGGATGTGTTGGGCGCCGCGGCCGCTCCGGAGCGTTCCGGAACGCTCCGAGAGCGCTCCGGAACGCTCTGGAGCGATGTATCCCGATCCTAGCCCTGTTGTAGCTGTGCTGCCCGGCGGAAGGGGACGACGAGGGGAGAAACAGGCAGACGACGACGAACGCGCAGGCGGGAGGCCAGGGCCGGCGGGGCGGGCGGGCAGGCGGAAATGGGGCCAGGCGGAGACAGCAGCCAGGGAGCAGGAGGAAAGCAAAGGGAGGGAAGCAAGGAAGAAAAGGAGAGCGGAAGCAACCGGAAGCAGACAGGCCGGGCCAGGGGCAGGGAAAGAAGGGCCACCCGCGACGAGGCTACGGACCCTACGGCGGCGGCACCGGCCAGGCGGCGCAGGCGTAGCGGTGGAGTGGGCGGTGACGGTCGGTGGGGGCGTTGGCAGTCGTCTGGAAGGGCCGTCGAGGTCGTCGGGGGCGGCAGCGCAGGAGTGGCTGGCGGTCGTCGGGTTCGTCGTCGGGTTCGTCGTGCTGGAGTGGGGCTGGGCGAAAAGCAGGGCGCGGGGCAGGACACGGGGCAAAGGGATGGTGGGGGGTTCGTGAAAGCCCGCATGGTTTCAAGTTGGCTGCCAGTCGCCTTGGGGAGGGGGTGTTTACCAACTGATACACTCGCACCGTGTGGCTCAGTCCCACCTGGCATCTCACTACATAGGTCGCACCCAAGTCTCAGCTCAGGCAGAGGGGCCGCCATCGACAACCATCGGGAACCAATACAAACGCCACCCATGTGCGTGATGTGCGCGAAGTGCGCCACACGTGCCAGGTGCGCCACGCGCACCAGAAGCGCCACGTTGGGCAATCTGCCGACCTCCCCACAATCCCTGTCAACAGCAAATGTAGAATGATGGTGGGTTTGCGAGCATTGTGAGTTGCATGTGCATGCGCAACCGCAATCATCTTGCACTTGTTTCTGACAGGGATAGCCGTGAAAGGTCTTTAGAACTCCCCAAAAAGTGAGAACGAATTACTTATCGGCGGCCTCCTTGACGGACTGGGGCCCCACGATTAGCGGAAATTAATGATTCACCCGCGGCACCCGCCAGGCAACAACTACGACGACGACACGATGAACGGGGAGATTGTGAGCAACGCCTTCGGCGAAGAATGTGTTGATCAAAGTTACAGTCCTCTGACAAATGTGTTTAACATCCCTCCGTCGCGCAGGGTGGCCCAGGAAGCATTATTCCCAGAGATTACGAAGACCCAACCATTATACAGCCCTCCCAACAATAGAGGGAACATAATCTCCGACGCGAGGACGACGACGCTTACGACTACGACTAATATTAGGACTACGACTACGACTACAAGTACGACGACGATCACGACTGCAATCACACGACTACAATCATGACTACAATCGCAATCACGGGTTCCGAGTGTAATTCTTACAAGACGATGCTCAGAAATCCTCTCTCGTGTAGGTCCCAGGGAGCAACAAACTCCAAACATTATCCAGCCCGTCCAACAATAGAGGAAAATGAACATCCGCCGCAGCGACGAAGATAGTAGTAGTAGTAGTAGTCGTCGTCGTCGTCTCAGTCGGAGCCGCAGTCGTAGTAGTCGTAGTAGGAAGTAGTAGGAAGTAGTAGTAGTAGTAGTAGTAGTAGTAGTAGTAGTCGTAGTAGTCGTAGTAGTAGTAGTAGTAGTAGTAGTAGTAGTAGTAGTAGTAGTAGCTGTAGTCGTAGTCGTAGTAGTAGTAGTAGTAATAATAATAGTAGTAGTAGTAGTAGTCGTAGTAGTAGTAGTAGTAGGAGCAATACACGTAGTAGTAGTCGTCGTCGTCCTCCTCCTCATCGACGCGAAAATAATGATAAGATGAAAAACAATAGCAGTGATGGAAATAGTAGTCGTAGTAGCAGTGGTGATAGTATTAGTGGTAGTAGTAATAATAGTAGTAGTCGTCGCCGTCGCCGCAGCTATTCGGAGTAATGGTGGTTGCAGTAGTAGCAGTAGTTGTACCAGTAGTAGTAGTAGTAGTAGTAGTAGGAGTAGTAGTAGTAGTGGTAGTAGTAGTAGTAGTAGTAGTAATTGTAAGAGTAGTAGTAGACTTAGTCACAGTAGTAGTAGTCGTAGAAGTAGTGGTAGTAACGGTAATGATACGAATGGTAAAGGTAGTAGCCGTCGTAAGTGTAGAAGTAACATTAGTAGCAGTAGTAGTAGTAGTAGAACCTGTAGTAGTAGTCATAATCGTAGTAGTAGTAGTAGTAGTAGTAGTAGCCTTAAAAGTAGTAGCAGCAGTAGTAGTGGTGAAAATAAAAGACGTACTGATGGTAGTAGTAGTAGTGGTAGCAGCAGTAGCAGTAGTAGGCAGTGTAGTAGTAGCAATAGGAAAAATAGCCGTGGTAGTAGAAGTCCTCGTCGTAGTAGTCGCAATAAGATTCGCAGTAAGTAGTAGCAGTAGTAGTAGTAGTAGTAGTCGTAGTCGTAGTAGTAGTAGTAGTGCTAGTAGTATTGGTGGTGGTCGTAGTAGTAGTAGCAATAGTAGTAGTAGTAGTAGTAGTAGTAGTAGTAGTAGTAGTAGTGGTGGTGGTGGTGGTGGTGGTGGTGGTGATGATAATACTGGTAGTAGTAAGACTCATAAGCGTACTGATAGAATACTACCACTACTACTACTGCTCCTACGACGACTACTACTACTACTACTACTGCTACCACGACTACTATACTACTACTACTACTGCTACTACTACTACTACTACTACTACTACTACTACTACTACTAACTACTAACTACTACTACTACTACTACTACTACTACTACTACTACTACTACTACTACTACTACTACTACTACTACTACTACTACTACTACTACTACTGCTACTACTACTACTACTACTACTACTACTACTACTACTACTACTACTACTGACTACTACTACTACTACTACTACTACTACTACTACTACTACTACTACTACTACTACTACTACTACTACTACTACTACTACTACTATACTACTATACTACTACTACTACTACTACTACTACTACTACTACTACTACTGTACTACTACTACTACTACTACTACTACTACTACTACTACTACTACTACTACTACTACTACTACTACTACTACTACTACTACTACTACTACTACTACTACTACTACTACTACTACTACTACTACTACTACTACTACTACGACTACTACTACTACTACTACTACTACTACTACTACTACTACTACTACTACTACTACTACTACTACTACTACTACTACTACTAACTACTACTACTACAAATACGACTACTACTGCTACTACTACTAGGGCTACTGCTACTGCTACTGCTACTATCTACTACGACTACTACGGCTACGACGACTACGGCTACGACTACGATTGCGACTACGACGACGACGACGACGACTACTACTACTAGCAACAGCAGCAGCATCCGAAGCAGGAGAAGTAACAGTATCAGTAGAGTCGCAACTGGAGAAGCAGGAGGGCGAGGAGAAGCAGGAGGACGAGGAGCAGGAGGACGAGGAGCAGGAGGAGGAGCAGGAAGAGGAGCACGGGGAAGAGAAGGCACGAGTTTTAGTCCCCGTCCCCCGCCGAGAGAAAGGGTGGGGGAACAGCTAAACTCAAGACCTTTCAAGGTTCGTAGGCCTGCGCACAGCAGGCAGTATGCCGCACGACCCGCCGCCCCTGGCAAAGTGAACTGCGCATTCTGTTGAAAGGGATGGTGGGCCTGCACACAGTAAGCAACATGCTGACCCCCCGCCGTCAGTTTCAGAAACCCATGCCAAGTGATCGCGGTTCGTCCGCGCATGACCCAGATGTTGGTGCAAAATGCATGTTGCATTGCCTTTTTGCCAGGATTGGTGGAAGCTTGCACAGCAGGCAATATATCGGCTCCCGCGCCGTCCCTGTCAAACACCATGCAAAAATGATCGCGGTGCGTCATCGCATGATCAAGATTTTGGTAAAAAGGAGCACTTCGCATTGACTTTGTCAAAGGCTGCGGGGGGTGCCAGCATGATCCCAGGTTGTCGCGGCCGGGCGAGATATGAATACGGAAAAGCGAGAGCGCCCTCCCCGAAAAGGAAGAAGAGAGATCGGAGGAGGCAACTCCCTGAACCACTCACGCCCAGAGGGCGTGAGTGGGATCTCTCTTTTTTTTTGCTCGGCGGCCCGCAAAAGGAAAAGTCCAGAGGGCGCGTCAGAAGGCAATGGGGCGCAAAGCCAGATAATTAGTGAAGGCCAGGCCACGACTGGAGGAGGAGGAGGAGGAGGAGGAGGAGGAGGAGGAGGGGAGGAGGGAGGGGGATGAGGGAGGAGGGGGAGGAGGGAGGAGGGAGGAGGGAGGAGGGAGGAGGGGGAGGAGGGAGGCGGGAGGAGGAGGAGGAGGAGGAGGAGGAGGAGGAGGAGGAGGATCTCTCGGAACTTCGCCAAATTTCTTGGATCGGCGCCGGACCTCCCCGACGCGCGCAGCGCGCCGAGAGAGCTGGCGCGCGGGGGTGCGCCGCCGGGGGGGGGCCCGAGGCCGATCCGGGAAGTTCGCGCGGGGCGGCGAGGCTCCAGGGGCCCAAGGACACACAGAGAAGTGCACACAAATGCATGGAGTCCCCATATTTTCCTGTGTTTTCTGGGTTTCTGTCTTCCCGCCCAATTCCCAGATTCTCCCATGCTTTCTGAGGAATCGACGGTTCATTGTGTTTGTGTGTCATGGTTCCCTCCTGACGCTAGTCAACCCGTGTCATAAGGAGGCGCGGTAGGGATGGCAGGGGCCTTGGAGACCCAGGTTGACGTTTTTCGAACGAGGTGTGCCAGCGAAGGTCGCCCTTGGCACGAGGCCGAAGGGGCAAGGACGCAAGGGTACCCTTGGGAAGGTTGCCCATCCTCCCTACAGTCGGGGCGCTGACGAAGGAACCCTTTTCGTTTGGGAGGGGCTCAGTGTTCCTCAGTTGTTTTGCCATTGACCTCAGGTTTCCCTCAGGTTTTTGATGGGACATCGAAGTGTGACTCAGGTGGAAAAGGGGCCTCGTTCCTTATTTAGGGTTCCTTAGGTCAACGCCCCGACTGTATGCGGGTTGACTGTATGGTTCGGCGGTGGACAAACCGCCCTTTAATAAACCTCCCCTGGGTGCAAACGGCCTGGGACCGAAACCGACGGACCTGGATCCGCAAAAATGACGGCCGCGACGCCCTCTCGCGAACCGAAAACGGCCAATTCCTTGACCGACGTGTCAGGGTAGGAGGTCTATCCACCTCCGAGAAGTTATGACTATGACTGAAGGGGCCCTGGGACATACAAATAAATACACACAAATAAAACTATTCCCTATATTTTCACATATTTTCTGTGTTTTTGTCTTCCCCCCCCCACTTCCCATATTATCCGATATTTTCCTGGGAATCAGCGATAAATTGTGTCTGTGTGTGTGTTTTCCCCTCCTGAATGACGTTATTCTTCGTCGGGTTAGAGCTCGTGGCGAGTCCGCGCCCAGATAGAGCCCTCCACCGCGAGAGCCCCGGCAGGCGCTCCTGCACGTTCTCGCCCGTGAGGGCGCTCGTCTCCAGGAAGAGGATGTCCTGCTCCTCCGCTGCTCGCGGCGGGCCGGGGTGCCGGGGACAAAGATCGGGGGGGAGGAGAAGGAGGAGGAGGAGGAGGAGGAGGAGGAAAAGGAGGAGGCGTGGGAGGACGAGGAGGAGGAGGAGGAGGAGGAGGAGGAGGAGGAGAAAGAGGAGGAGAGGAGGAGGAGGAGAAATGCAACGACAGCAGGACGAGAAGGAGGAGGACGAGAAGGAGGGGGAGGAAAGGGAGGAGGGGGAGGAAGATGACGAGAAGGAGGAGGAGGAGGAGGAGGAAGAAGACGAGGAGGGGGAGCGGCTCAGGGAGGAAACATCGACCTGGAATCGGCGATACACCGCCAGTGTATCGGCGATGGGTCCCCGATAATAGAACCGCAAGCTCCTGGGCCTCATCGGCGATGCATGGGCGCTGGGGGCTAGGGGTCGATGCATCCCCCCTTGCGCAAATCCCCGTCACTGCTGGCGTTCCGGCCATAACTTGGGCCTCGGCGGCCCTCCGAGACGATCCGGGAACCCCCGGAACGCTCTCGGCGAGTTGCAGCCGCTGGAACGCATCCCGCTACGACGAAGCCAGGGCGAGGCTAAACTCGGGTGACGATAAGTCGAGAACCCCTGAGATCCGCCGGCTCTGGAGGATGTCTCGGGCGTCGCGGCCTCCTCAGAGCGTTCCAGAACGCTCTGAGAGCGTTCCCGAACGCTCTGGGACGGATTTACCCCTGTCCTGGCACCGCCCCGGCCCCTGGTTGCCGAGCCGCCGAGAAACGACGAAGACGCCCGACAGCCTCGGACCTCGATCCCGAAACCCTCGATCCCATCCCCCTCCAGGGCTGTCGGGAATCGCCGGACCAATCAAGACTGGCGTCAGTCAGGCTCTGCAGGGTCCTGCAGGCTCCTGCAGGACCACGCAGGACCCTGCACGCTGGCCCAGGTCAATGCAGCCCTGGCTCTGCAGGATCCTGCAAAATCCGGTGCTCCGGCTGACCCCCGTTTGCACTGACTCCGTCTCAAGGCTCCCGACGTTGCCTCTGAGCTTTTCGCGGCCGGCCGAGGAGGAGGCGGAGGAGGAGGAGGAGGAGGAGGAGGCGCAGAGGGACACGCGACTCAAAGGACTCCGCCGAGGGAACGAGGGAGCCACGACTGCTTAGAGGAAAACGTGGCTATCCCGAAGCCGCGTGGACGTCACCACTTGGGGGGATTCCCGTGCGCGGGTGGCACTTGGCCTTACGATTTCTTAAGGCCGCGGAACGAAGCATACTGGTCTCCCAGGTGACGGGTCCACTGCAATGGGCCATCAACACTGGGGACTGGCGACTGGCGGGTGGATGCGGGTGGGCCTTCCGTGACCAGATGGCATCCCCGACTAAGCTGGAACAAAAAGGGCCAAGGATACTGGACACCGTGTCAGGCCCACACGAGGCCGCGCTAGACACAGCGTGAACCACCACCCCACTCCAGCCGTGGAGGAGGAGTACGAAGGGGCCCAGGGGCACGCAAATATGCACACCCTAATCCCAAGACTTCCCATATGTTCAAATATGTGTGTTCTGGGTCTCGGTCTTCCCCCCCATCTCCCTTAGGACGGGCATGTCCTCCTACAGGCTGAGTTTTGGACGAATATCTATATATATACTATATATTTGTATATGTCTATATATATATATGTGTGTATGTATATCTATCCGTCTATTTATATATATATATGTCTATATATATGTATATATTTCCAAATATACATATATATAGATATATGTATATACAAAAAAGAGGTCAGTTGTTAAAGAGAAGCATCGTCCCCATACTCTCTCTCTTAACTACTGTTCAGCACTCTTCCTGTAGAGGCACGTGCCGAACTCCGCACTTCACATAGTCTCCCACACTTCCCTGGGAATCGACGACTCCTCGTGTCTGGGAATCGGCCGGCTGCCGAAGACGCCCGCAAGCGAGGCGCCTCGGCGGCCCTCGGCGGCCCTCGGAGGCCCTCCGCGGCCCTTCCGGAGGCCTCCGGCGGCTCTCGCCTCGCACGGCCCGCTCGCCCACCCGAGCGAGCGCGCCCCAGCCGGTCGTCGCCGCCGTCGCCGCCGGCGTCGTCGACGCCGTCGTCGATGGCCGATGCCAGGCGGGCGGGGGCCGTGGAGGCGGCGCCGCCTACGTCGCCGTCGCCGTCGACGCCGTCGCCGTCGTCGTCATCGCCGCCGCCGTCGCCGTCGCCGTCGCCGCCGTCGCCGTCGCCGTCGCCGTCGCCGTCGCCGTCGTCGTCGCCGTCGCCGTCGCCGTGGCCGCCGGCGTCGTCGTCGTCGTCGCCGTCGAGGCGGCGGTCCTCGGCGGCCCTCCGGAGCCCCCCTTCGGAGGCCCAGCGGAGGCCTGCCCCGAGGCTCCTATCGCAGGCCGGCTTCGGAGGCCTCCGGGAGAGACTGGGCGAGGCGCCCGGAGGCGGCGGCCCTGGGCCAAAACGACGCCAGGACGAGGGCAACACCGGGCGAGGATAGAGTCGGGGCGTTGACCCAAGGAGCCCTAGATAAGGAACGAGGTCCCTGTGATCGTAAATTAAACTCCGATTCCCCATGGGAAACATCCGGGAAACCCGAGGCAACCGGTGAAGCAATCGAGGAACACCGAGCCCCTCCCCAACGAAAAGGGTTCCTTCTTCAGCGCCCCGACTGTAGGTCGAGAACCTCTGAGATCCGGCGGCCCTGGAGGATGCCGCGGGCGCCGCGGCCTCCTCCGAGCGGCTCTGGAAGGCTCTGAGAGCGCTCTGGAGCAGCAGCAGCCCTCCCCTTCCTCCTACTCCTCCTCCTACTCCTCCTCCTCCTCCTCCTCCTCCTCCTCCTCCTCCTCCTCCTCCTACTCCTCCTCCTCAACCTACTGGAACGGACTGAGATCCTCGCCCCAGCCCCGCCCGATCGGCGGCCCTCGGAGGCCCCAGTGGGAGGCCCAGCGGGGGCCTGCTCGAAGGCGCCCCGCAGGCCCTTCGGGAGCCTCTCGGGGCCCGCTCTCGGAGGCCTGTTCGGGGGAGACCGCGGGCAGGGGGGTCCGGGGCCGACCCCCCGTGGACCAAGAATCGACGCGGAGCTTCCCACGTGTGCAACTCAGTTCCTGGCGCTGCCCGTCTATGAGTGCCCGAAGGAGCGAATACCCGTCGGTCGGAAGAAGTGCGCAGAAACATGAGGTGGGAAGGCGTTGGAAGCAGATTGGGTGTCCGCCCGCCCCCTGACGAGGAGGGAAGGGGGAAAACCACTCGATCATTGAAGTAGGAGGGCGCTTGAAGTAGATTGGAATCTGGGGCTCCGAAAATACCTAGTTGCAACCACCGATGGGGACGGGCCTGTGGCCCTGTGGCGACTGAGCGCTTCATGGCGGCCGCCCAACGAGTGCCCCAATGCTATGCCTGCTGCGTCGGGATGACGTTTGGACTCTGAAGGGAGAAGTGTTTGACGACAGCACAGCACCCCAGCCTAACCCGAAGACCCACCTTTCGGGTTTGGGGGGGTACGGGTTCCACATAAGGACGTTTTTCGGATATTCCCCGACGCCCCCCTACTGGAAATGGAAGGCAAATTGGAGCGTTCAGGTTGGGTTGGGGTGGTTTGGTGGGTGGTAAGTGTCAGGGGTGCCTCAACCAGCCTTTCGCTGGAGAAGTCCCAATCCAAGCCGCCGAAACAGGCGAACCGCTTCAGGCAGCCCCCCAATGGCGACCCCCTTGGGGGGGGGCACAAGCGCCATACTTGCTGCATCGCAGTGATCCTGGAGATCTCAAGCGAGAAGATTCAGATGCGCGAAGCAGGCAACCCGTTTTAGATATTCCCCCAATTCTTCCCCACTGAACAAACGCAGTCCCCTGCGACGAGCGGTGGTGACACTGAGATGCACCAAGCTAACCGAGAGCCACGCAAGGATAAAACAGCAATAGGTGAGCCCGTGCGCGAGAACTGGGTTTGTGCAGCAAGCTGGCGCGAGTGTATAATGAGGACGAGGCCGAAGAAGCAGGCGGAGAGGAGGAGGAGGAGGAGGAGGAGGAGGAGGAGACACAGGCATGTTTGAGGCTTCTCTTTTCGGGCGGCTTGCCCCGGGCCAGCGTGTCCCCACCGCTTCCCCGGGCGGCTCGCCCCGGGCCAGCGTGTGATTGGAGGCCTCCCAGCTGGGGTTCGAGTAAGAGCAGACGGGGTCGGAGGATCTCGCCGCACCGCCGATGCATCGGCCATGCAGCGCCGATGCATCGGCCATGCACTGGCGACGTCGGCGATGCGTCGGCGACGTCGGCGTGGAGAAAATTGGGCCCCACGTCGAGCCGCATCGCCGTTGCAACGGCGATGCATCGGCGAGGCGGCGCGATCCTCCGACCCCATCCACTCCGACCCCATCCAAAAGGCCTACAGTGATGGCACCGGGGCCCCAAAAACTACCCCCGACGCGCGAGGTCCAGGAAAGGACAAATCGTCGGCTGAAAAACTCATCTCGTCGGAGATCTGGGAGTGACAGAACCTAGGTCGGGAATGTCCTCCTGGACTGTGGAAGAAAAATGAAAAATAGTAAAACACGGTCCAAAAATCGTCCCCTGCCTACGTACTTTTGCTGGACTCTTTTTGAATACTCCTGTAGAGGGACGTGCTGGACTTAAAGACAAGATCCTCGAGGCCTCTCGCGGCGCGCAATAGTTGCAGATTTGAGCATCGTTTCACCGATCCCCGTCCCCAGCGGCGTTGGCCTGGGCCCCACTGGCCGATGCACCCCCCTGGATGGGGATACAGGCCGT